>JAAGKR010001206.1:0-86681 GCA_011419295.1 Clarias macrocephalus
TTTTTTTAAATGGAGGTGGACTATCTAGGAACATTTTGATGTAATAAATAAGACTATCACTGTAATAAAGTGCGAGAATATTGCAGCTACGTCTCTCTTATATTTTCCTGGTAGTTTTGCACACAAACATTCTGGACTAAATATTCAAATTATAGAGCTACATCAAGTCCCCCTAAACAGTTATGAAGATTATTATTACATTCAGACAGTGTATGTGTGTGTGGTTAGCACTATCGCCTTGCACCTCCAGGAGCAATGTGAAAGAGTGAATGGACTATATACTATATATTATATACTGGGTACTGGTGGCTCAGTGTTAGGTGTTTCGCCAGCCATGTGGAAGGCGCGGGTTCGATTCCCAGCCAGTGCCCAAACCCCAGCCACTGGATGCAGTGCCAGTCCCAAGCCCGGATAAAAGGGGAGTGCTGTGTCAGTAAGGGGATCCGGTGTAAAACCTGTGCCAAGCTTGTACAGTATGTCCGGACAGGATAGTCCGTTGTGGCGACACCTTGCTGAGAGCAGCCGAAAGACCAACAACACACACACACACATATATATGTATATATATATATATATATGTATATGTATATATATGTATATATATATATATATGTATATATATGTATATATATATATATGTGTGTATATATATATATATATATATACGTATATATATATATATATATATATATGTATATATATATATGTATATATATATATACGTATATATATATATATATATATATGTATATATATATATATATATGTATATATATATATGTATATATATATATATGTATATATATATATATGTATGTATATATATATGTATGTATATATATATATATATATGTATATATATATATATGTATATGTATATATATAATTTTTCAGTGAGGTATGAAAAATTGTTTGCAGCTGCACGCCCATATATATTAGCCTCTCCTTACACAAAATCTGCCCATTAGATGTCAGTACAATGAGCTCTTAAATGAAGCTTCATAAAAGGAATCTTTTGGGTGAACCTATTGGCTAGGTGGTGGGGGATCCAAGATGGCTGCAGAGTAATTTTTTTTTTTTTTTTTTTGGTGAGCTACTGCACAAATTATTTTTTTTGCATAAATCAGTGGGAAACTTTAAGAAACGTACGGCTCGTCTACATTATATTAATCGAATTGTTAAGTGACTATATCATGGCATGTCAGGAACGTTAAAACGATACAAAAAAACACAAACAACACACCTGAATGTTCATCAGGTATTGTGCTGATATCCTCGTGCCATGACTATGTTAAAACCAGCAGCATAACTGCATTATCGGTCTCCATTTCGGATGAAGATTTTCCTTTGCTAGCTGTCACTCAGTGCAAATCTCCTGCTGCAAAAAGCACTCTATGAGACAAAAAACGACGATGTTATTATTATCACTCTTTCCCAACTCATCAATGAGAGAGCTGATGCTATGAGAACACCAAAAAAAATTTATGAAAACTCACTGAAGGATAGAAAAAAACCCTCTTGATTTTGCATACAACGAGATAAAAGACACACAGAACAAGGTGGAGATAGCTGAAGCCCATCTCAAAAAGAAAGAGCATAAAGTAAGCAAGTTAGAGATGTGAATATCCGAACTGGAAACCCACTCAAAAAGATGGAATCTAAAGGCTACGGCATCCCTGAAAAGCCCAACAAAAATGTGAAGAAAACGTTTTTTTTTTTTAAGTGTATATATTATCTTCTAATATATCTTTGTTTAAGTTTCTTTTTAATGCCAGGTGGTTAAGAATTTTACAAAATGTAAAGCTTTATTTTTGTTTCTTAAACAGCTAAGAACAGACTTTTGTTTTTTTGCTAGATTCCCATTCAGTCTCAAGTGATCTAAGTTTTTGGAGAGCTCAGTGGGGTAATGATGTATGGTTCTCCCACTGCACTGAGAAATCAACAGGTGTTTTGTCTCTGAAGAACAAATTCACAGGTGACATTTTACATACAGACACTGACCCAAAAGGACACTTCGTCAGGTTGTGAAGCTCAACAAGGCTGTGTTTACCATCTTTAATGTATATGGATATGATTCTACATCAGAAAACATGCAGTTATTATTAGATATGGAGAACGGACTCACACACTGGTTAAATACATTTCCAAATTCCTTTATGTTAATTGAAGGAGACTTCAATGTAATTTTAAACGCTTTAATAGATAAATGGCCCCCGGTTCAAGAAATACATATTTTAAACGTTTCATGAAGAGATTTGACGTAATAGACATGTGGAGAACAAAATTCACATATACTATAGAATTAATTTGGAGTAACAAAGATAATACACGGATGCCTCGTCTTGTTTTTTGTTGGTGTCTAAAAACATCACAGAGGAAAATATTTCTATTAATATTCTTCCATCTCCTTTTAATGCTCACAAAGCTGTTTGTATCTCTTTTCAGCTGTTTCCCTCCGATAACAGCTGTAGAAAAGCTAATTACTGGAAACTGAACAACTCCCTTCTTAAACATGAAGAAGTAAAATCTAAACTATCTGCCCCATTGAATTGCTACTTTAATAAAGCCCAAATTGAACAATCATTCCGCTTAAATTGGGAACTTTTTAACATTTAATCGGCTAAATTCTTCAGACAATTCGGCATTGATCTTGCTAAGAGGAGAAGAATAGAAGAACTAAATATTTTTCCAAACATCTCTGTTTTATCTCAATGTCCTTCTGATAGCTTGACTGATGAAAACATCAGGAAACGATTGATCTTCAGGAAAATTTGGATAGAATATATAAACTGAAGGTAAAAGGAGCATTTATTAGATCACGCAGACAATGGCTAGAAGAAGAAGAACAGAATTCCTCATACTTTTTCAACCTAGAAAGGTACCATGCCAAATCAATCTCTATCCATCAGTTAAACAATAATGAAATTATAACAGATGACCCCAAGCCTACTGTATATCTGACCTCTGTTGCACATTTTACAAACAATTATATACATCAAAATATTCTGAAAAGACGCTTTAGTATTCTTGAACTTGCTATTACAAACCCCTCAGATTGATGCATCAGAAAAATCCCTTTGTGATCTTCCATTGTCATTAACAGAGGTTATCAGTTGCATAGATGTTCTTAAAGACAACAAATCAATTTTATAAATTATTTCCCTAATAGATGGCACCCATCTTATTAAAGGTATTTAATGAGAGTATTTCAATTAGTATATTACTAATGAGCATGACCCAAGGTCTGATTACACTGATCACAAAGCCACATAAAGATATACTTTACATTGACAATTGGCATCCAATTTCCTTATTAAACAATGATTATAAAATTTTGGCCCAAATATTTTCCAGAAGAATGAAAAGGTTCTTGATTCCACAATAGATGAAGACGAATCAGGATTTATGCCAAACAGACATATATCAAAGCTCTCAGATTCCTGTAGCTATTAAAGTATTGGAGTTATTACCAAAGCATCTGGTCTTTGATTAAATCTGAAGTAATGTGAATTATGAGATATTAAAAACTGTGATGTTGATTCTATTTTCAGCATTCCTGTAAAAAACACAAAAATTTTAACCCAGTCATTGAAAAACAAAGAAAAATTTTAATCAGTGGCTACTAAGAGACCTTTCTTTAAAAGTTCTACTTTCAAAAGCTGAGGGCATTTCTAGATTATATACATATACTGCACTGTCTTTACATGTAGATCCCCAAATATAAAAAATAATAGATATTGTTTAACTTTGTGTGGAAAAAAACGAACTCATTATTTGAAATCTATTATGATGAATAAGTACAGTAATGGTGGCCTGAACTTTTTGGACTTTACAACCTTGAATTACACCTTTATGACTAATTGGATCAGACATTTTTTAAGTGTCCAACTTCATTATGAAATTTTATTCCTAATTACCTCTTCTCCCTTTATCTCCCTTTTCAAAAGTTTTGAGAACAGCAGTCACTCTTTATTGTTGGATGTAATGGAGACAGTCGCTGGGAAAGCTTGTTTTTCAGGACGACTTAAAAACCAAAATAAGATAATTCGTTCTTTGTTTCAACAACATATTGTGTGCACTCCTCCTGCTGTATCGTATTGGTCTAGCTTTGTAGGTGATTTACTGTAGATCGGAACAAGGTTTGGCTATTACCACATACGTTTTTTTTTAACCAATAAAGTCAAAAAGATCTCATTTAAAATTCTGCACATATTTTACCCAACTAATCACTACTTATAGTGACTCAAGAAGGACATTGACATAAACTGCACATTTTGCAAAGATTCTAGAGAAACTTTGGTACTCCTGTTTTGGCCCATATACGAAACATGATATTATTATTGATAGCATATACCCTCAGTTTACACTACAGTGGAAAAGTGTTTTGTTTAATTTTTTACCACAGGAAGCAATTATTACTCTCAGATGTACTTAATTAACTTGATTCTGATTTTGCCCAAATTCTATATCCATAAATCAAAAGTTGTAAAGAATTTTTTGTTGTTGTTGTTGAATGTTAATATTAAACAGTATGTTGAGTCTGTAGCAGGTTGCACTAATCGAAACGCTCTGAAAACGTATATGTGTAAGCTTAACAAAGTTTATATATGAATATATAATAAAAAATATTTTATTATTATTATTATTATTATTATTATTATTTCCCTTTTCTCTCTTATTTATTTTTGTCTCCCTCTGGCTTATTGATAAGTTGTATACACAAGAGTTCTTTTACCTGTTGTATACTATAATTTCTTCTTACCTTTTCTTAATAATAATAAAAAAAGAAAATCTATTGGCTAGGCAGACTTAGACTTCCGGGTTGTAAAAGAAGAGGCTGGGTTTTTTTTTTTTTTTTCATTTCTCGCGTTCCTTTAATGCAAACTCACGAGATTAATTAATACATACATGGCAACCCCGACACCTGCTTTTTAGGCCAAAGGTCGCTTTATATTAACGGTTAAATAATTACATTTTGTTATAATATGCGCCATGTTTTTAGCATTCTATCTATCTAGCTATCTATCTAACATCCAAGGTTGCGGCACAAACTTGTCAAATAAACCACATAAACCTTAAAAACAAGGAAAGGGAAAATTAATGCGTGACCTGGGGCGGGGGGAACCCGAAGAACTTTAAGTCTAATGAGTCCTGTCTGTAAGTGTGTGAAGTTTACAAAGTCAGGTCCAATCCCACAGTCCTCCTCGGTCGAGGTGTGGAGTCTAAGGGGTAATCAGCTAATCAGTGAGGTATGTCATTTACACATATCCGTGAGTTTATCTCACATTTAGATATAATATATATTTTCTATATAATCACACATAATCTGCTGTCGGTGACGGTAATTTTACTTACATTTTAAACCGTGTTTCAATATAATATTGGTTATAAGCATAGTTAACATTCAACTAGCCAGGGCTGCGCATTCTAATCTTTTATTAATAACGTTAATAAAATAAATATGGATAAATTCTAAAATGTATACAAGCTTCCTTTGTCAGTTACATTAAAACGCGAATTAAAATGGGGTTAGGCTAAAACAAACAAATAAAATAAAATAAAAGCACCATAAAAATGAAACCCCTCCGTGTGTCCTAGATAGGCGCACTACATAGGGAACTAAACACTCACTCTGTCGCTCTATATCTAGTGCCCTACGCGTCCCATATAGAAGCAATTAATTCAGGTCTGGATTTTCAAATTAAATGCTTGTGAATCTAACTAAGTAGTTAAAGCTGATTTGATTAAAATCACAATTCTATAAGTTTATAAGTTCACGCATCTATAAACATCCCAATTTAATGTTAAAATTTCCCTGGTTTTTGTAAACTTTCTTCCAAGGTTTAATGATTAATTTAATGTAGCCCATTAGTTATGACATTATTGTTTTCAGTTAAAAACCAAGCACAGCATTTAAAAACCGCAAACTAACTTCAAATACAAAAGTTTAACATTTAATTTTAAATTAAACACAAAAGCCACATTTAGCTGAGCAGCACGTATCTCTGGCATCCACAGAAATTATTTCTAATTAAAACTTGAGTAAATAATTCTCTCCCACAGTACCACACGGGATGAAAATTTTTAGATGGTTCAGAGTACACCGCATGCAGTATTATAAAGAAACGGTGACTTTTTACCTCCTCAGATTTCAATACTCAATGTGACCGTGAGTGCACTGACTCGTGGACTTCTACCACACGTGATTTTCAACAAATTTTGTTATACTTATGTAAGCGTTGGCCTTGACTGCTTTGACACTAATTTGCTCACAGAGTTTGGAGAAAAATGCAGATTGGAATCTTTTAACAGACACACACACAATTTTTGATTAATGTACCGCCATAAAATGTGTTTCTGTTGTGCCACTCAGAAGCTTCTGCGTTTAGTACAGGATTGTTCACCGTTAACTGGTCATGACCAATCAAACTGAAAACCAGTTTATCCTGGTCACCAGCCAGTCGACTTGTGCCTGTATTATAAATGTAAACAATATTTAAAAAATCTAAAAATTTTGGAGTCAGTGTGGCAATGCGTCAAATGTATTTTTATCATGTACAATACTTTTAAGATCTATTATTATATCCCTTGCAAATTGCTTTTGGAATTAACACATTAACACAACAGCTGGTGTTTGTAGTTTATTTGTTTGTTTGTCTGTTTTTAAATGCTGTTTTAGTTTTGCACACATTTTATTGATCGCCTGTCTGAACCATGGCTCAAGAAGACAAAGTGAAAAAGGTGAAGGTGAAGAAAGCCAAAGAAAGTGTGCAGCATGATGACGTTTCCAGCGGAGATGCACACCTGTAAGTACTAATGCTAATGGCTTAACCCTGCTATATGTTTTATTCAGCCACAGCACGAACACTAAACATCAGTGCAATTCTTTATTTCATAGTATTGATTGATTCTTAAATCTGATTCTTTAGAAGGTGTTGATTAGTTTAAAAAAAAAATTTTTTTAGAACAATAGTTTCCTTGTTCTGTCAGTTTATCGTGGCAGATGATTTAACATGATCTAAAGCTAATGATTAATAAATGTCTGTGTTATTTACTGTAAAATATCAAAACCCAAAACATTGGAACCATTGATATCCTGAAGGTTGAGTATTGTGCTCCTCGAAGTTGTACTTCTTTTGTCGTCAATCAAATACTATACACTCCTTTTTTGGTAATCTGAGAGTGAATCACAGATGAGAAATTGAAAAAGTAGATCAGATAATGTAAAGTTTTGTCTAAAAATGACACCAGCACGTTAGTCTAAGAAATTTTTCTTAGACTGATTTGGGTTGTCGAGTGTATAAAGTGTAAAGATGTTATTGAAAGAGCAAGCTCTGATCAATCTACAGACAAAACCTTTCTTTTATTTATTTAGATATCATATCGTATCATGATGTATGATATTACATACAATATGATTTATATCATATCATACTGCTGCTACCCACACATATTACATACCTTAACTTCACCGTTTACACTTTAAGTTTGCGCACACACACACACACACACACACACACACACACACACACACACACACACACACACAGAATCATTCCTCTGAATAGATTCTAAAATACAGTCATTACACTTGGAGACAAACAAGAAAAAAAGCGTTCATGTAACGTGTGCGCACATGTACACGCGCACAGATATTGACCCTACAAGTGACGCATGCACACTGAGAATGGGAGACGATTACCCATAATTCCATAGCAAGAGAAGAACCATTGGCTTAGTTGTGATTACGTGACACTTAGCAGGCAAAGCGTATACATGCTGCAGTACTCGTAAATCAATACCTCGCTCATTTAAAAAAAAAAAAAAGTTTATAAAAAAATTTTGCAAAACGCTCGCAGACCAAGTTACTCGCAATCTAAGGTTTCACTTTATATATTGTAGACAGTATTGTGATCTCTTGGACAATAAGCTCTGTTTTTGTCCTGTTCTTTACATGAATTATAACAGGAACCCACTTGTCTTACTGAAATTATATTAAAAAAATGTATACATATATAAAATTTTTTTATTTAGTCTGTCAGTACCATGCACTTTGTTTTGATAGGGTCTTGTCTGTAATTCAACTGAAGGTAACTTTAGCGTCACATACAGTAGCGTCGAGTTAATGGCGTCACATACAGCAGCTGAACGTCAGCATACACAACAATATGTTTTGTGGCGGGAAACACCTTGTCAGAGCCAACGACAGAGACAGATTGCACTGCCGAATAAATGATTTGCACGAGCAGTCGTTAATCTAACCATGTGTGAAGTGGGTGTGTGGGAGATTGCGTTCATTATATGCCACGTTGTACTGTCTTTTTATGAATAAATTAATTTAGCACGATATCCAAGGCATTATATGGATAGAAGAAAAGTGCAGGCGGAGTCATCCCCATCCGTTTGTAATTAATTACGCGAAAAGGGAGCAGAATTGGCACCTGCACTGTTATTATTTCCAGCGTGTTGTGTTGAGCTCAGTTGCCAAGTTGTCACACACTGCAGTGCAAGGGAAAATACAGTACATCATATTACCTCTGCTTTTTAGAATCCGTTTTACATCTAAACTTACTGTATGTGCTTCTTTCTTTATCTTTATAGTAGGAAAGTCAAGAAGGTGAAAACCAAAAGCATGGACAAGTCCCAGCAGGGGCAGAAGGCCTCAGAGGAGCACAAGGTAAAGCACTCGTCACAATCACGAACTATATCCTCAGCACTGACCTCTACCCAGAGTTCAGCTCAATTAAATGTTTCATCCGAGTTGTTTAATGAGTAGATATAGATTAGCCTCGCTTCTTTAGTGCTAGAGTCTCACTATACAGAAATGTAATTAGCTAAGCACAGATAATGTTGCTTCGAACTATACAGGCAATTTAGGAGCTGTCAGGACAAGCCATACAGATTTGGCATTATGTACCAGTCCGCTTATGTAGCTGTATCCTGACAGCTAGTTATTTTTGACATTGGAACACAACACTGTTTGGCAAACACCTGGGTCTCATGATCACAGTGATGCAGTCTCCAGCATCGGGTTTCTGCTAAATGAGTCTAAGTCAGCTGCCTCTCAGTGGTCTACCTGTAAGCTGTCCTTTCAAGTTAGATTAATGTCCCATCCAGCGTCTTATCTGTGCAGCAGGATTCGGTTCTCCTTCCTTGCCCCACTTTTTCATGCTCAATTTAAGCTAGTCCCTGCTGAGTTAAAACTCAAGTTTACGCAAGGTTATTGAGGAATCCCTATGGTTTAAATTCTGTGTTGCATCAAAATATGAGAAACCGGAATGATTTAGAGAGCGGTGTTATGATGGACAGTCTTTCAGCTGTAAAGCAGTGACGTGGTGTCGGAGCAAATCTCATGAAAGGGGCATTGGGTTTCCTGCATGGGGCAAAGCGTTTTGCTCAACACCTCGGTCAGGGAAATATAAGTTACTTTTTTAGCTTGCTAGATCTCTGCACCTCATCTAATATTCCCAGAGATACATGTGTATAATTTTATTAGGAACTTTAAATCACTAATCGATCTCTTGCTGTTACAGACTTAACCTGATTAAAATTTTATTACCCAACAATGTTTATTTAGCATAATTCTTTATAGCTCACATATCTATTAACTTGTACACTACATGTGGGTGCACTTGCATTTAAGGTGCTGTGCAAAAAAAATTTTTTGTTTACCTTTTTAAACTCTTTTCAAATTTGAATAAGGATGGAGATTCAGTAGTAGAATTTTTAAATGCTCAGTGGCGTAATGGATCATTAAACTCCCAGGGTATCTTTTCATTCAGTGATAATGAAAGGAACAAAGTATTGATGTTCTGGAAAAGAAACAGCCAGTCAGATTTTGCTAATTTGAGTGAGCATTGTTGCCAGATGTGCAGTTTTTATTTTAACCTTCCTCTTTCAAAAATGTGTCAAAATTAGGTCTATTTCACTAAAAGAATGTATGTGAATGAATTTCTACAGTAGAAGTTATAGATTTGGTATTATTTGGATGCATTCTTGGTGTTAGTTGCTTAGACCTGAGAATCCCTCAATCAACTAACACTAACTACACTAAGTGTACGTGTAATATTTCAGCAACAAACGTTAAAATGTACATGCAGTTTGCATTGCGATCCAAGTGTTCTCCACAGAAGCATAGACCGGACCAAATGGATTGTGGATTGGGTGGGATTTTTTTTTGTTACATAAATAAAGCGTGTGGTTTTTCGATTTTCTGTTTGATATACTGTGGGCTTTGTGGAAAATGGAAATGTGGTGTTTTGATGGACAATCTTTCACCTGTAAAACATAGAGGTGGTGTCAGAGCAGCTCTAATGGAAGGGGCATCAGGTTTCCTGCCAGGGGGCAAGAATGATGTTTTGACACATCAATCACTGAAATAAAAGTGTTTAAAACCATTTCATCTTACTTCTACTCTACAGTTATTCATGTGGCATCGAGTCCAGTGCTACCTTGCTGGTTTTCTGCAACTTGCCGGCTAGTTAAGGACAAAATCAGCACTGCTGGTCACTTTTTATCTTCATAAAGTTTTCATACAGTATAAATTTCATTTTTTGTGCATTTCATGTTTTTGATGTGTAATTGTCTTTTTTTTCTATTTATTTAGTTGTGCTACAAATTTTTACAGAATACTTTTAGTTCTTAATACCGCCTTGCCATGTTTGGGATCAGTGATGGCTTGCAGTCTTTTGGATACCTGCCCATTCTTCTTGGCAGAAAGTCTCTACATCCCATAGATTCATGGGTTTTCTTGCATGAACTGCATGTTTCAAATCTCTCCAGGTGATATTGAGGCCAGAAAAACCGTGATGGCCACTGCAGAACCATTACTTATTTCTGTTGTAGCCATTGAAAGCTCATCTTGGCATTGTGCTTTGAATCATTGTCATGTTGGAAAGTCCAAATTCCGCTTCTGGGCTGCTGAATGCGAACTGGCCCGCAGTATTTTCTGATAACATGCTGCAATTCATCTTGCCATCAATTTAGACTAAATTCTCTGTGCCACTGGAGCTCACACTCCGCCAGAACATCAGAGACCCACCTCCATGCTTCACAAGAGGGATGGTGTGTTTCTCGTCATACGCCTTGTTAACTTGTCTCCAAACACAGTGTTTATGGTTGTGGCCAAAAAATTAAATTTTGGTCTCATCACTCTAAACGACATTTGTCTTGCAACCCGACTGTGTACCAACTCATTATTATTATTATTTTTTTTTTTTGGGATAATTTTGCCCTTGACTACCATGACATCAGTCACATCAGTGGGTGGCAAAAGCACCATTATAACTGACATTAGACTACTATGTATTTTCATTAATAACTACATTCAAGGTGTATTTTGGAGGCACACACACACACACACCAAAAAAGGAAATATTATATGATTACACGATTCCCTCTTGATTTTCCTAATGCATGCTTTGCTTCAAATCTGGTTTGGTTTGCAGGAAAATAGAAAGGATTTGGTGTGACAAAGTTACCAGAAGAACATATTCTCCAGCATGTTCAGTAAAACCTCCCAACTGTTTTATTCAACAAACTACAAAATCTGTACTTTCACACACACTGTTGACTCTGCTTATTGTATTATATTTTTAGTGCTCTTTCTAGATGTTTCTTTTAGGCATCTTTGCTTATAGCACTAGTTTTGTTAAGTTCCCAAGACATTTGCACAGTACTGTAAGTAAAACTTAAAAAAAAAAAAAAAAAAAACTTGTCAAGTTTTTACTGAGCATTAAATGGAAAGTTAGTGCACTATGTAGGATGTATATTAACATGTTCCACACAGCAAATATTGTTGTTGATCAGGGGTTAAAGAGGGATTTGGGATCAGCCTTGTGTTAGAAGATAGTTAGCTGCCATCCAGTAAGCCACATCACGTTTGTTAGCCAGAAGTGGGCGGGGGACACATTGTGGACATATGTCTTAATGTCTTTTTACACAAACATTAATTACCCAGTTAGAGGTGTGGAAACTTGCCCTTTACAACTACTGCACAAGTGGTATAACTTTGTGGTATATGTTTTAAAATACCAAAACATATTTACACAATTCTTACTTTTGTTTTATTGAAAATGTCATGTGTAGAACCAATGTTGGATTTTGAATTTGAGGTTTGTGCTTTGGTTTCCGCTATCGTTTGGTGCGCAGTACGAGAAATTTGAACCTAATGCCTTAACTAGAATTAACAAACAGGTTTCCAGGGTGACGAACAGCAGCTCAGGAACAGTATGTACATCAGTATGTAAATCAGGACTCTTTAATATTCTCTGCCAAGTGTGCATGGGTCAAGCTTTTCATTTTAGCAAATCACCTGGTTCCACTTTGATCTTGGTTTTTAAAGTTATTAACTTTGGTTCCTGCTTGCCCTTTGTATAGGAGAAGCCAAGTATACATTTTATGTAATCAGGAACACTAGTTTAGTTCCTTGAGTAATTTTATCCCAAGTTTCACTATTATATTCTATTCCAAAAAAGCCAAACACTATTATTATTATTATTATTATTATTATTACCAATCTCTTTATTGATTGATTGAAATTCTTATACCTTTCTGTGTATTGTCTACATTATTCATGGAAGTGTTTCAACTCTATGCAAACGCACATTTTTCATCCCTAGTTACATACATTTTTGCTCACTATCTTGCTCTCAGAACCACTCTTGCACAGTTGGGATCTGGTGAACTTTGGTTTTGTTATCCGAGGTTTTGTAATGCCTATGACATCAAGCAAGAAACTGCCCCTTGATGGAATGTAGTACATTCAGTGCAGTACATTCAGTTCATCAGCTGACTTCATTTTATTGCCACAGAACATTACTGAGCCTAGACATGACCAACTGAAGCAACTGCAGAACATACAGTAACCCTGGCTCTGAAGGCTTGTACATTATGCACTATGCATGATGGTACATCGCTTCATGTTCTTCCCTTTGTACCCTGACGGGACCATCCCTCTGAAAAAGGGTGACTCTGAACTCATCAGAACACATGACTTATTTTTCCATTTCTACATAGTCCAATTTTTATGCTCTCAAGCAAACTGTAGCTGTGGTTTCTTCCGAGTTCACTAATACCCTTCCAGGTTTTAATAATGCATAGGACAGTTCTTAACCCAATTCCAGTAATTTTTGAAGCAGGCCAATAATTTGACCCTACTGAAAAAAAGCTCTTTTCCACATCCTAAATCTACAGGAAATAAGAAGCTGCTCACTGCATTAGTTAGGGGTAAGAGTCATTGCCAGCTGCAACATATTAATCACTGCAGTCATTATCCAACTAAAGGCTCTTATGTATTTCAATGTAAACTGTGATGTTTTTACTTTCTACTTGTGCACTTAAAGTATATCAGCCTCCAAATAACCAGTATGGCCAAGATTAAACAGATGATTAGGCTCGTTAGAGTAGACATCAGTAATTTCTTTGATTAAAGCACATATTTGATTGGTTATGAATTTAAATTAATTAAATAAGCAGGGCTTTAGGGTGCACGTGACTTGCCTTGTGGGAGCATGGAGTTATGTCACTTTTGGTCAATGTTTCCAAGCTACATGTGAGGTGTTTAAAAAAAACACAGATTTCTCTTTGTTTTTTGTTTGTCTGTTGTTAACAACAAGCAAGCCTCAAAGCAACATTTGTAGATTTATTACAGTCAAAATGAAAATTTTGTCACTTGCACAACCATTCACATTATGACATGCAATGAAATGCTTACACCGACTGTTCGTGACCTTAAAAACAAAAGTTGCAATAAGAAGGTATAGAGAGGCATAGACTACAAAATTACACGAGAAACAAAATGTAAAATATGAAATCTACAAATTAAAATGAATAATAATAAAATAAATCTACAAACCAATAAAATATAAAGCTGTATAAAAATGTAAATTGGAAAGTATAAACCGTACAAATTATATGAAATGTGCAAAGAGAAAGATATGGCATGTTGGTATGACAGCAGCAGTACGAGTGGCTGTGGAGTGTGAAATGAGGCGATGCGTGTGACAGCAGCAGTGGTTTTGTTCATGTTTTAAAGTGCATAGTTAGTCCTCATTTATGTGAAGAACCAGCAATGTGCAACATTTGTGTCATGTGCAGTGTGGTTGGTGGTGTGGTGTTCTCCAACACAGGTGTGAATGAAACAACATGGGTCCAATTATTAAGTCCTATGTAATGTTCTGTTTGAACATCACAATGTCTGAAATTTTTATCTTTACACACTGTTCAGGGAAAGGCATTAAAAACAGTGACATCAAAAGCACCCGTGTTTTGGGTTCCCCTTGTGCCACTTTGGTGGCGCTCTCCCCTCGGAGCATGGTCCACAGGGTCCCTGGAGGTGTGCAGTGGTGACTGGCACTAAGACATTGGCAGTGGATTCTTAGGGTGCTGTGGCTTGCAGGGTGGGGCCTAAATGGATTGGACTTGGTCCAGCACATACCATGGAAGCTTAATCGGATTGGGAACTGTGGATTTTAGAGGCGTGGTTGGTATATTTTCCTACTGGGCCCAGTGGATGGGGACGCTGTGGTGCACTTTGTGATCTGAGGCCTTTCTATTGTGCCTTTTCCCCCCCATTTGTGCTGCATTGGGTTTTCTGTGGGATCAGACCAGACAGGGCTGGCCTTTGGTTCCCATGCACATGGGTGAGCCTTGCGTGCCCAGCATCCTGTCACCTGTTTACTGGCACTGGATGTACACGGATCAGCCATAACATTATGACCACTGACTATAAGGTTTACCGTGTGTACATCTGTATGCTGACAAATCAAGAACATTTACAAGTTCCCAGGTAGGAATTTCAAGTTGAGGAGAACATTCTTTTTTTTTTTCTTTTTTTCCCCTCCCTCTAGTCAAAGATCAGAAAATTAAATGGCTGAAATGACCTGTAGTAAAATGCATCATTATTTCATCAGATAGCACTTTCCCATTTTCTCAAAGCACTACATAGACAATAGAACCAAGATTACAGTTTCTCTCTTTTTTTTTTTCAAAACTTTAGTTCACATTTTCTGTCCATTGTTGTCTGGCTTGTGAGAATTAGAGTAAGACTCTGAGTGATAGTGATGGCAGGGTACATGGGAGGTGCAAAATTATGCATGAGGGTAAAAAAAAAAACTACACAGAGGAAAGTTATGACATTTCCAGCAGGAAAGTTATGACATTTCCGCTTGCAATATGGCAATAACTATTTTTACATCCTATAGTAGAGTAGCCCTACAGTAAAATGTTCACGCAAACTTTTATGCAGTATGTTGGGCCTAAATCGCTCGTGCATGTAATATACACATTTGTCATCTAAGTGACAATGAAGATTTACTGCCATCATTAACTAAACTGCCTGCAGCCAGGAAGGTTTCTCACATCATGGATATAGAGCTGTCAATTATCTATAAATAGTAATCATTTATTATAATCGCTTTCATTTAATTGTTTTGCCTTTTTAATTTTTTTTTTATAACTATTTATAGCTATGAGCAGAACATTTTTAGCATAGAATGCTTTCATTATTTCGTCTAGAAATATAACACAGAGTTGTGCCCAAGTGTTTCAGCTTACTTTTAGGGCATCTCTTTATGAACCTCTATGTAATTCCTTGCCTGTTTTGTGAATCCTTTTCTTTTCATCTCACCAACACAACACAAAAAACCTGGATACACAAGGCTTACAACAGTGGAAGAACACATCAGGTTCCCCCTTCTCTTCTGTCAGCCACTAAGAGGAATGTGAGGTTATAGTGCGGACAGGTTCACCCGAACTGGACAGCTGAAAAACAGATTGAAAAAATGTAGCTTACTCTAAAAATCAGCTATGACACACACATGGTAAAGTCAGCATTTGGCAGCGACAGCATGAATCCATTGACCCAAACTGCTTTGTGTCAACAGTTCAGGCTGCTGCCGGTGTAACGATGTGGAAATGTGTTCTTGGTGCCCAGTGGGCCCAGTATATGAGTATAGATTTGTTTAAAATGCCACTAAGTATTGTTGCTGCCTACATGCATCCCTTGACTATAATTTACCCATCGTGTAATAGCTAGATAGATAATGCACCGTTATTGCAAAGCACAAGTATAACCAGTTCATGAGCATGACTTCTGTAAACGTCAGTGTGCTCATGAGTAAAACGTGTGATGCAGATTTTTTAACATACACCAGGATCTCAAAGAAATTCTTCCAACTTCCATGCTACAAAGAATTGAGGCTGTTCTCTGAAGGCCACCAAGTGTTATGGCGTTCCCAATAAAGTGGCTAGTGTGTGGGTGTGTGTGTGTGTGTATATATATATATATGAGAGTAGGAGCACTGCCCTCCGGCGTTTCAGGGTTTCGCTACTCCAAACACACCTGATCCAGCTCAAAAGCTTATAACCAAGCCTTCTGTATGGTTGCTCAGGTGTGTTTGGAGCAGTGGAGCGAAGAAAACTTGCAGCTAGTAATCTCGGTTCGATCTGTGACCTTGTGCACAAGCCAAGGAAAGAGCTTTGCGTGCTGGCTGATATAAAAATATCCTTTTTTATTTTTTTAAGTTCATCCTGTGACCCTTCCACTTTGTGCTGTTACAGGTAGCGCATTTGAGAGATCTTAACCAGGCAGATAAAACTATTTCCCACTCATAGAGAGGTTTTGAAAATTCTTTGTTTTTTTGTGTCGTCCCGAACTTGCAAGATATCTGCACTCACTCAACCCCCATGAGGTGCTGAACACACACCAGCTCTAGATACTATTGGGTTACTAACTACCCTTAAGGTTTGATTTATTATTATAAGTCATAAAGATTAAAATAATGATTGTTGACACGGACATGATTTAAATAAAGCTTTGAATTAAAAAGAAATATAAGAAGCGAATAGAAGTTGCTTAGTGACTTCAATCTTAACATCTTGAGACTTGAATGTCCTTGTTTTTTTTCGCAACCACATTGTCTGTATATCCTTGTGCAATCCTCATAAGAGGACCATTAGATATGATTCTTTTCAGCACCAACTCTCCACTTACATGAGGCTGCCACTCTCATTATTCTGGTCGTGTTCTCAGAATTTAAAGGCAATTCAATTTTTGTTTCATCTGACCGGAGAGCCTACCTCCAAAAGGCTTTATATTGGGCATTACCTGCATATTTCAGTCCAGATGTTATATGCCTTGAATTAAAATGTTTTTTTTTTTTTGGATCGAGTTGCTTGGCCCATGACCGGCATCAAGGGCAAAAAGAGACTGACTCCAAGTCTGATTGTAGCCACAGGTGCGCTCCCAATTAACCCTTCATTGGCCGTCTAGAAGCTTCAAATATTGACATCAATTTCTGGAGTCTTCCAGATTGTTTATATAGACCTTCGATCGGCTGAAAGCCTGATGTTGTGATTTAAAGCTGAAATAAATCCTTCTCCAATATTTTGCATACGTATTTGGTTTCTACACTGAAAGATATTAGATTGTGTGTGTGTCTGCATGTGTGTGTATCCGTGTGGCGTTCTGTGAAAAGCTTGTAGGCACTATATTATCTGTCATACAAATTGTTTTACTGTATATGTTTATACCAGTTTTCAGATTAAAAAAAAAAACTTTGGGGTTTTATATCGAAATTAAAAAGAAGCTAGTGTGACACAGTTACCAGAAGAACTCGTATTCTCCAGTATGCTCCAGTAGTGCTGTGCAAAAGTCTTAGGCACATAAGAAAACAAATGCCATAAGCAACGATGTCTTTGAAAACATTTCCACATAAAAGAAACTTCTATAAGGATCCCCTAAGAGTAATACAATAAACTATAAAAAACAGTAGTGTTGGATACAGATTTAGCAGTTTTATGAGTGAAACAGTTGGAAGTAAATTGCTGGGAGTACTATGCTTGCTCAGGTATGAATAAGTAGGTAACAGCCAGAGGTGGGAAGTAACGAATTACATTTACTCGCTTTACTGTAATTGAGTAGTTTAAATTAGTTTGAAGTATTGTACTATCATATTCCCTACTGAGTAAAAAAAAATAAATCAATGAAAATGAAAAATATAATTAAAATAATGCAACAGGGAAGGAAAAAAATTGCACCCGGAAACCACTGCTCTGATTGATTGATGGGCGTGGAGAACAAACGCCTTAAACTCACAAGAACGATGGAGACGGACAAAACAGATGCCCAAATTCTTATGAAGCAAACCCCTGGCCATTGTAATGGCCACTACACCACATTATGTATGTATGTATGTATGTATGTATGTAGGTTGTCCTTTTTTAAGAGTTGCCGCCCCTCCCCCAGTGTGTGCGCTGCGGAGGTGTGCGTGAGAAGGAGAGAACGGAGTAGGAGCTCAGGTGTGCTGTTCACCCCTGAAACTCTGTTCTTTTACCCTTTTCTTTTTACTTTTACTTTTTGTATCATAATTTTGTGACGCTGAAAGAGGCCGATGAAGGTTTTGTGCTGAACGTTATTTTTGGCTCTGAGCTCTTTTTCCCCCTCGGCTATCCGGCGCAAAGCGTCACACCATATTTAAGCGACCACTTTGATTTCAAGCACCAGAAAGGCAACAGCTTTATTATACAAAGGTGTCCCTTCAATTAAAAACAACTAGTTTGAGCTTTATACCCTCTTGTGTTTTGTGAACTATACTAGAATCCCCCATCCCACCTCCGCTGTTAAAAAAAAAAAAAAAAAAAAAAAACTCGGTAACTTTTACTGAGTATTTTTTATAATGGTAACTTTACTTGTACTTCAGTAAAATTTCACTGAAGTAATAGTACTTGTGGACAAAAGTTTATTACACCTCTGATAACAGCCTGTTAATTTTTCCTCAGAGCAAACACTTGTAAATATATTTATTGGGTTAGAAGTATGTTAACTAAGCATGACATGTACTTTCATTTTGTTATTGTGTCTGCAATTTCTTTCTTTTTTCTTTTTTCTTTTTTGCTTCAACCCACTTCAGGTCAAGAGTCCGAAAAAGGAGAGTACAGAATTTGAAATTGCTAACGACGAAAGGTAATTAATTTTTCTCCTCCATTCACATAAATAATTGTCTAAATGTCTTTTTTTTCTTTTTTTTTTGTCTTGCATTTTGTTTGTATTGAGGTAGTCAAGTCCTGCTCCAGGCCTGATAGCATGTGCACTTAGAATTCATTCCTGATTAAAATGCAGTCACACTTTCTGCCCTTGAGCTTGATGCAAATTAATTTTGGTGATTCTGACGACGACGGTCATGGACAGTCTCCATACTGTTATTTTTCCCAGATATATTAAGTGTCTTTCAGGAAATTAATTTCTTTGTCATTCTTCATCTGTAGCATGGATTAAAAAAAAATCATGACATAATGCTCTATTTTTATGAGGTAGGGGTCAGGACTGATGACATCCATAGCAGAAAGAAATCTCTCATCTGCTCTTGGACTTTTTCACGCACTCGCTGCCTGCTTTGACTAATTGAACGTTTCTTTAATCACAAAATGACACAATCAGAGCAGACTTGGTGTAACTGCTGGTAATCGGCAATGGGAGGTCAAATTTCAGGGACGAGGTCAAATCTTAGGCTGATGAAGCACTCTGAGTTGAGAGGATCTCGATTCGAGTAGCACAGGTCACTGTTATGGTAAATATAATTCATTTATTCGCTTCAATCATCTCCTTCTTTTCATCAAACCATGCTACATGGCAATAGCAACTTGCTGTTCTCAAATTATTCTAGCATTTAATTACTCTAATTGCATAATTATCAGTGCCAATTAAGCAATATTGTCTGATTGCGGTAATTATGTCCTTGCCATTAGACAATGATTGGCTGTCTTGAATTTTCCAAGCTTAACGAACCTGTAATAAGTATTTCCTGTACTCTTTTCACACTCATATTTGTCTGTTTCTCTTTTTGTCAGGTTTAAAGAGGATGCAGATAAGGGTGACTTCAAGCCAGAGAAGAAAGGCAAGAAAAGGAAAAGAAAGCTGGAGTCAACTGATGGTCTGTCTAGCTCCTCCTCACTTTCTTTGTAAGTAATAAATCCTAAAAAGTGCCTGACGCGTACACGCACATCCAGCATTATAGTAACTATTTAACATTATGGAACAATTGAGGATTTACCTGGAAAAAAAAGAAAAATGCTTGTAAATACATTACTGTTTTAAATGTTTAAGTAGGACAGATTTAACGTCAGAGTGATCTAGTTAATTGTCACGTCCAAGTATTTTGCTAAATTCTTACTCTCCATGATTGTATAGTACCTTGGCACAATGCTTAAAAACTATAATGGCTCGTGTTTCTCTTAATTAAAAACGCTTCTAACAATCAGGACCACTGTTATCTGGGCTATGGTTGACTATTAAATGAGATCAAGTACAACAGTTAAATTACTGGTTTATACACTGCCTGGCCAAAAAAATGTCTCACATGCTAAGAGTTTATTCATCCACCTTTAGCTTTGATTCCAGCACACAATGTAGTGGCCGGTTCATGAGTGAGAATGATTCCTCATGCTTCCAGAGCCACGCTTTCACAATCTGAATCATGACATATGCTCTTGCCAGCAGGGAAGAAAGGGAAGGTCATCAGCTGAATTCATTTTATTGCCATATAACAGCCGAGTTATTGCTGAGCCTAGATCTGAGCAACTAAAGTAATCCCAGCTCATTATATTGCCTCCAGAGGCTTCAAACCATGATCAAACCATGGTGTGTATGTTCTGTATTGCAGAGCTTAATCAGCATTTATGTACCTCGAATGTCTACTGTGACCAAATACAATGCCTGTTTATGTCAGCCAGTCAATCAGTTAAAGATTGACTAAGTGAATATTAGGGAATGGAATCACCAGGGACTAAATTTAAATATTGAAATAAATT
Organism: Clarias macrocephalus; assembly: GCA_011419295.1. Classification (NCBI taxonomy): domain Eukaryota; kingdom Metazoa; phylum Chordata; class Actinopteri; order Siluriformes; family Clariidae; genus Clarias; species Clarias macrocephalus. The sequence continues at coordinate 20,809 of JAAGKR010001206.1, forward strand.
TTAACTTAATAAAGGAGTGAGGGCTTGAGATGTATACAAGTGGTACGCATGGGCTTTGTCTGCCGAGCATCACCTGATCACAACTGAGCCAGTAGTTCTTCTCTGTGCTTCTCTTTGCTGCGGGATTATGGGTAATCGTCTCCCGTGTTCAGTCTCTGTGTGCGTGCGTCACTCATATAGTCAACATGCATGTATACTGCTTCTTATAACATTGTGACTTTGTGTGCGCACATATAAAGCAAAAGCAAGTGTCATTAGAGAGGTTCCTTTTTAAAGTCCTATACGGTAGCCCCCTCCCTCCTTCTCTCTTTTCGTCTTACTTCAGTGCACGCGCACACACACGCACGTGCTCTCGCACAAATACACGAGAGCATTACACGGCTCTGTTGGAATTCTTTTCAAAGGTAAGGTTCAAATTCAGGGTCATGGGGGGCCTAGAGCCAATCCCAGGAGACTTAAAGTAGGGCACAAGATGGGGTATACCCTGGACAGGGTGCCAATCCATTGCAGGGCACATACACATGTACACTCACTCACACACACTCCTACTATGTCTTTGGACTGTGGGAGGAAACCAGAGTACCCGGAGAAAAACCACCAAGCACGGGGAGAACATGCAAACTCCATGCACACAGAGACGGGAATCGAACCCGGACCCTGGAGGTGCAAGGCTAACCACTACACCACCGTGCCGCCTCGGAACGAATTCTGTTATACATAATAAAATAATTGTTATTATTATATTATATATATTTTGGAGTCAATGCGGCATACGTGATTTGGCAAACAAAATAATTGCGATGCATAACTGAATCTATTATTTTCCCCATCTCTAGTGAATATAGAGAAAGCGATTTTTGAAGCGTGGGAATGGCGAGCCTCTCTCTGGTGATGCCGGCAAAAGTCCTTGAACTGAAAGTGTAAAAAAAAAATAGAAAAAAAAATAGAAATCTGTGTTGTGAATATTCTTTTATATAATTATTGGGCTAGTCAGGTAGTGATGTGATTTATAATTTTTTTTTTTACTCATGGAAATTCATGATGGATTGTTTAAATGGTGGCTTATTAAAATCTTCCATCCTGTCTTTCATTGTTTTATATTCTTAATGGTAATTAATAGACTTATTTGACTTCAGCTAAGTTTATTCCTTTTATGATGGTGTTTAACAATGAATTTAAGCTTTCCTTAACATTTTTCCAAGAAGTATTCCCATAAATAAAAAAAATTAATTCATATGACATGGTTATTTTTATCCTAGGACACCAATTTAGCTGTAGATGCTATTTGAATATAGCTTGAGCTTATGACTAGAGAGAGCTAGCTAAATCAAAAGCTACACTGTATTCAGTTTGTGGTTCAGCAACTACAGTGTCAGTCTGATATCGAGCATCCCAATTTGGATCCTTGTTCTTTTCTGCTCTTGGAGTTTGCATCTTTTCTGGTATCCTCCCTCAGTCCAAAGACTTGCAAAGCAGGTTCATGTCAAGTAATTGCCCATAATGTGTGTGTGAGTGTATGTTTGCCCTGCGATGTATTGGCATCCTGTCCAAGGTGTACCCCGCCTTGTGTCCGGGGTCCTCTGGAATAGGCCCCAGGCCTCCCGTGACACATAATTGGTGTGGAGAGTGAGTAATGATGTATTATTAGACAATTTAAAGTTGTGCTAAATTGTTGTAAAACTTGGAAGTGGAAAAATGAGTGAAAGATAAAGTTACTGAAACAAATCTAAACAGTTAAAACAGAAAAAGTTAAACCACGAAGTGCGAATTAGGTTTCTAATGTTGAACCAGTTGTGTGTGTAAACATACCAAGCAGCTAATAAATGAACCTAAAGATATGCATCATACTGTTTAGTGTAATTTTCTTTTTTGTTAACATGGATCCTAATTTGTTATAAAAAAAAAAAAAAAAAGTACAGTTCAGCTACCGTTACTGCCGTCTGGGTATTAGCATTGTTATGCCATATGTGCCATGCTGTCCATTTCCTTGGGGTGCTGCATATTTACTAAACAGTTCTTCCCAACAGCATTGTGAAGAACTATCTTTGCTTGTTTTATTTGCTTTTTCTGCATCAGTAGTAAACGTTCCGCTTTACGCTAATCTGTAGTTAATCCTGTTTACCTCCTGCGGCTCGTGTACCGACAGCGTAGCGGAGTTAAATCGGCCTGTTCATTTCACAGGCAGCTTCGCTTAACCTGCTTGTTTCCACTGTGTCGCATCTGAATGTACGAGCAGGAGCAAGCAGTCAAGCGGCGCCGTGAATCTGCTTAGAAGTGCAGCTGTTGAGTGAAATCACTCAGTCTGACATCGGTTCGCAGCGCCTCTTTGTGTTCTGGGTGAGACAGACTTGCTCAGAGCGCGCCGAATGTGCCGCATGCCGTTCAGTTCATAGTCGTATCTCGCGATGTTTGTGAGATTTCAGTACTGGCGGCTTTGTTTAGCAAAAGTGCCCTTCTATTCATGTCAAACTGCGCATTGTGAGCTGAGAATAACCTCAGTAGGAGGTGGATGATTACAGAGACAGCTGAGGAAGCTTCCTGTAGCAGTTGTCTTGTCTTCTGGTGTTTGTGAAACATCAGGAGTAGGCAAATATGAAGCCCAGACATTTGAGACAAGCATGTTGTAATGAAGTTAAAAAATAAATTAAAAAAAGCAAAACCCACTTCTATGCTGACTTATGCAAAACTAAAGTATTCATTTGGCATATATGTTTATACCGTAGAAAAACTTATGAATGCTCAAAAAATATGACCGTGATAATCGGAGCTGATGCTGAAAAGGAAAGGGAATAGTTATTACAAAAACATTGCACTAAAGTCTCTTGATGCCTCCTTGTATTTATGCATATAACAAAATTCTCAATGTATTTATTTATTTATTTTTGTTCATCAAGATCTCCCGACAAAAGTTTTAATAATGTTTCTAGATGAAGCGTGTAGTAATTCTGAGAAATATGTGCAGGATAATCGATCTCTTCTAGAAGAACCAGTCTGCTGAATAAACAGAAAATAGACATTTTATGTATTATGCACCGGGACGAACTACGACACATGGACAACCCTAGCTAGAGCTGTAGCGTGTGCTTCTGAACCACCGTCTGCCATTCTGACAGTGGAGCGATTTGTTATTATTAATTTTTGTGTATTATGTAGCAGGAATGGATGACGGACTGTCTTTTCAGAAACTCAAACAATTACCAGGCAAAAATAAAGTACAGCACTATAAGCTGTCATACGTGTCAGCTTCTAGCATACCATGCAGTCACCTAATGTTTTTTTTAGATTAAATTTAACTTTGTCATTTATTTAACATATCAAGCGAACATACAGTAAGGGCCCCCGACCTGCCTGGAATAGTATCTTTTGAGAGTGATGTAAAAAAACAAGACCACAGCAGAGAGTTTTGTCAATGTGCTACATCAGAATCTTTAATAGAAATGGACCAATATGGATACACAAAGCTCTGTGTCATTTTAGTGGGATTTTTGTGTTTGTTTAGTCTGCAGTTAAACTACTGTAACTATGTACTTTTTAACCAGAGTCAATGGACAGACAGGGAATTGGAAACAATACTGGATCTTCCATTTGTTTACTGGCTTAGCTAAATGTTGAGTGTATTATGCCGTATACTGTAGTACTGTGTGAAAGTCTTGAGCCACCCGTGCATGTCTTTATATTTTGTTTTTAGAGAGCCAGAATTTCTTGTGTGTTTATTGTGGTATTGGGCATTCATTTTACATTGTTCTTTTTGAACAAGTTTCAGAGGAACATTTTTTTTATTTGTTAACCCTCACAGTGTACTTTAAATCATTCAATCAATCAAAAAGAAAAAAACAACAACAAAAAAAACTTCAGGCATGAACCAGTAAGAAACGGGTGCAGATGATGACAGATGACAGATGGTCACCAGCCTGACATCCAGGCTGGTGATTAGTATACTGGTGATGCTGAATCCTGAGTTGTTGGACAAGAAGGGAAATAAGGTTGCTGCTGGGGCTTGTTACATAAACAACCAATTTTTAAATTGTACCATTAGGCATTTTGCAAAGTAAAGCATTTGTTCATTTTTAATCTAAAGAAATGAGAGGTGGCTCAAGACTTTTGCACAGTACTGTAATCAAATTACTTTTGTATGACCTATTTATTGTAGACTGACTACCTTATTTAATGTCCGGCAGGCCCAAGAAGAAGGAAAAAGCCCCATATGAGGGAGGAGCAAACCCTCGTCCACAGAAAAAGAAGAGAAAGACGGAAGCGGAAGATAAGGTAGACATCATCACTTAACAAGAAAGCAGTGAACAGCACTAGACATAAAGACATGACCATGAAATGCAGGCCTTCTGGTAACAGAACTTAAAAAACAATCCATAAAGATTATTCCGTCTCGAGTGTCTTGCAGTGGAGCCCCACAGTGAATAAGTGATTTAGTCAGTCCGGCTAATGAGTGTCTAGAATTGATTCGTGCGAGGGTTTTGTCCAGTTCTTTTTCGAATTATTTCGTTGACGGACATTCTGCAGAGTGTTTTACCGGAAGAACCAATTTGATGAACAAATTAAACGGTCATTAAACATTTAATTGAGGCTGGGGCACAATGTGCATAGTCTGTTTAACAAAAAAAAAAGAAAGTGCACCCCGTTTACCTGACAGTAGACTTTATTAAAGACATTCGTTGACTTTTCCAATGACTAAAAAGACTAATAATGGTCTGTGCTTTTCTGTTCTGAAGTGGAGTCATATGCAAACACCTACAAGTGCTTTATCTTTGTCGGTCCCCACAGGGTATATAGTTTAAATACAATTTGATTAAACATCAACTATATGATTACCGCAAAATTGTAGGTAGCAGAATAGCACGTCACATACAGTATGACCTGCAGTGAGGGGGAAATGAGTATGCGGACACTTTTGATTTTGTTCTGTCATAAGCGGAAATGATGATGTCTTTAGAACATGGAAATTCAGCGCTTTTTGCAAAGCTATTCTCAGCAATTACAGCTTTGACATGTCTATGGTAAGGGTCCCATGTATTATTCCCAGAGGTTCCTCAACATCTGTGTTGATTGTCCAGCTGAAAGATTCCAAAGATAAGGCATTTCTTTTCAGACCTCAAACTTTCCTTTATTGCACTCTGGCTCTGAAAACACAGTTTTAGTGTCTGTGTAAGTGACATTCTGCTGAGCCACGCCCCAGCAAAGAACAGCAGAGCAATTTTAGGAAGAGCGTAATCTTACTGTACATGATGTCACAGTAAGGGGAAAAAAACTACTTGTTACTTCCAATCCAAAAATGGATTTTTTTTTTTACCATACACACCCACCTAGAGACTCGTGTGTAAATATGACTAAAATCTGAATTTTTCATAAAAGTTCCCTGTTAAACATTAATCGTGAAGTCAGGATGCTTTCAATGCATCAATCTGTTTCTGTTTACTGGGTGAGTTGAAGAAATGAAGATGCTTATTGCTTATTATGTGCTTCCTGTGTAATTGTGTGTCCTACTGCTTTCGGGTGGTCCTGCAACTTTTTTCAAATGACTTCTGTCTTTTTAAACATATTTGTTAATGATGATGAATACATGGCTTTCTTTTTTCCATATTTATAAGCACAAAGCGTTATAATATTTACTATAAATCATTTAAAGTGGATGCATGCACTGTAAGTACATTAAATAATGAGCAATGGTATGTTTTTTTTATTTTTTATTTTTTTGGTCCCCTCCGTCAAAAGCGGAGGTAATGAACTGTTCCCATCTCCCCCTCCATCTAGCTGTATTACTCTGCCACTGTCTTCCTTTGCCTTTTGATTTGCTTAATTGGTTGTTGAATGAGAAATGCATCTTGTGACACCATATATAAATAATTTCTCCTTTCCATTATAGTTAGCAAATAATTCAGTATTCATCGTTTGTATATTGTATCTAGGGATATTTGTATCGTTTCCTTTCATATCTTGCATCAGTAAACATGTTTGGTATACTGTAGAATAATTTAGATAGAATCCTGAGAAGGGGTATTCTTGCGTATCAATTTAAAAGATTTGTTGCAAAAATATTTAAACTTGGAAAGCATCATTTTGGCATTTTCAATGGTTCATATTTGTCATTAATTTCAACTAATAAACTTTTTCCTTTAATTTTGAAGATTATGGCTTACAGCTTGTAAAATGAATCCAGTATCTAAAAATACTAACGTGTTTTATTTCCAGTTTGAATAAATGTATACATTGTAAATACAGTGTATGTGTCAGTCTAGTTCAGTACTGTACATGCATGGGGCAAACTGCTGACTTGACAGATCTCCAGAAAATGTTCTACACCATTCGCAAGGAAGGTAAGCTGCAGAGGTTAATTGCTGAAAAGGCTGGCTGTTCGCAGAGTGCTTTATCGAAGCATATTTATGGAAAGTTAATTGCAAGGGAAAACTTTGGTAGGAAAAGCTGCATAAGCAGCAAGGATTACAGCAGCCTTAAAACATTGTAAAGCAGAGCCGATTCAAGACCTTGGGAGAGTTTCACAAGGAGCAGAGTGAGGCTGGAGTCAGTGCCTTAAGATCCACTATGCACAGACATCTTCAGGAAATGTGCTCCAACTGTTTCAAGTTGCTAGTATCAAGAACATCATCCTGAAGCAGTGACAATGTTGCAAGTATCTTACCTGGGTTAAGGAGAAAAAGAACTGGACCGTTGTTGATGGTCTAAATTTTTATCAGATGAAAGCAAATTTTGCATTTCATTTGGAAATCAAGGTCTCAGCATCTGGAGGAAGTGTGAAGAGGTAGAGAATCCACATGGCTTGAAGTTTCCACAGTGATGATTTGGAGTAACACGTTCTCTACTGGTATGGGTCCACTGTGTTTTTATCAACGTCATTGCAGCCTTCAACCAGGAGATTTAGTGCTTTCATTTGCTGACAAGCTTTATGAAAATGTTGAGTCCCTTTTCCAGCAGGACTTAGCTGCTGCCCACAGAGCCAAAACTACTACTAACTAACTACTTGTTAACACAAGTAGGTGTTTTTCCAGCCTATTCAGACTTCTGCATTCTGATTGGCTAGGGAAATGCATTTATGCAAAGTTATATTAACTTTTTTTAAAAGGGAGTATAATATGAGCTTAAATGTCTTACTTTTCCCTCCTCAATTTACTCTCCGCCACTTTAGTTTATAGATGAAAGTAGCCTGCTACTTGCTTTCCTTATTGACAGTTAAAATATCTGTGCACTGTCGCCTTGCACCTCCAGGGTCCGGGTTCGATTCCCAGCCAGACTCAATTCCCGTCTCTGTGTGCATAGAGTTTGCTTGTTCTCCCCGTGCTTGGTGGGTTTCCTCTGTGTACTATGGTTTCCTCCCATAGTCCAAAGACATGCAGATTAGGCTAATTGGTGTTCCCGGATTTCCCGTAGTGTGTGAATGAGTGTTCGACTGAATGTGTGTGTGCCCTGTGATGGATTGGCACTCTGTCCAGTGTGTACCCTGCCTTGTGCCCCAAGTATCCTGGGATAGGCTCCAGGCCCCTGCGACCCTGAATACAGGATAAAGCGGTATAGATGATGAGTGAGAGTTTGTGTGTAAATGGGATGTACATGAGGATTATTAGGGTCGTGCTGAATACATGAGACGTAAATAAGAGCATGATTACTGTCTCCTATCCTACCTATATTGTTTATACATAGCTAAGTTGAGTAAGGACTCTTCATCCTATAACATCATGTAATGAGCAATAGCATGCTGCATTGTTTTTTTTTTCTTCTTCTTCTTCTTTTTTTTTTTTTTCTTTTCTCCTAAGTTGAGTAGAGGCTCTCCAGCCACCTCCCATCCCCCCACAACCACCCCACGTATTAGAGTTTTAAAACATGGTTTTAAACTTTGTGATCACATGTTGTAAGACATTGTGGGCTGCGGCTGTCTTCAATCTTTCATAAGGTGAAAAAAGAAGAAGAGGATCAACCCATTACAGCAAAGAAGAAGAAGAAGACAAAGGAGGAGATTGAAGCAGCCAGGGCGCTCAAGATTAAGAAGAAAGAGGAAGAGGAGCAGCAGCGTTGGCGTTGGTAAGGTGTCTGTGTGGACATGTGTGACAGTCCGTTTCTGCGTTCCGTAGCTGAAACACACTTTCTGTTATCCGAGGTGGGAGGAGGAGAAATATGAAGACGGTATCAAGTGGAAGTTTCTGGAACACAAGGGGCCTTATTTCCCTCCCGAGTACCAGCCGCTCCCAGACAACGTCAAGTTCTACTATGATGGTACATTCTTTTTTTTTTTTTTCCCCCTCAGTTTCTCTCTTTATTCTCTCACCAGGTGATTAAACCTGGTTTCTTGTCAGTCTCCCATCATCCCCCTCCAGTCTGCATCAGGACTGATTGACAGTTGCATAGGTGTTTTGAACTCTGTGATATTAACTCGCACTCCCCTCCTTCACGCATTAGTAATGCTCTTATCTCTAGCCCATTTTCTCACTTGAAAGGCGTGCCGAAGCAGCTCACTCCCATTCTTTCAAGGTGAATGGAGAGTGTTTTGAGTCCATTAATGTGAAATAAATCTTTGAATAAATCAGCACACATTAGACCAGTATATATTTAGTTTAGAAATTAGATACAACACATCATGTGGTTATATGTAAACATTTCACCCTAAAGTAGATTATTTATCTTTTTTTTTTTATTTTTATAACAGCATGACCTGGAACACATTATTCCTCTTAGACCACAGCAGTTTCCACTTGGTCAGTGTTCAATCTATTAATTAAATATATTTTTTCTTTCCTCTCTCTCATGCTGTTTCTTTCATAATCTGTTCATATTTACCTAGAAAACAGAATGGAAAAATCTGTCCTAGAGAATTTTTGTAATTGAAAACATTTATTAATTAACTAACATTAATATAAACCTTAAATCCTATAAACCTATAAATCTTTCGTATTGCCTCCAGAACTTGGCCCATACGTTTATTCTGAGATAATGCTGACCTTCTGACCGGTCATTTGCTGCATTTGGCAGAGGCTTTTATCCAGAGCGCCTTCTTAAGTGCTTTGAAGTTTCCATCAATAAATATATCCTTACACTGGTTCACTAGGATACCAACTAGAAGTACAATTAGTCAAACAATGTTGGGGAGATTTTATTTAAAATAAATTATTATTATATATATTTATTTATTTATATTAATTTATTTTATTTTGAATAATATTTTTGGATTATATTTATAAAATTAGAAGTGACTCATTCCACCTACAGGGGTTGGACAATGAAACTGAAATACTGGCCAATTTAGTGTTGGAGGCACTTTACAGTAAGAGCAGAGTGTGAAGGTTTAATTAGCAGAGTAATAGCACAGTTTTGCTTAAAATATTGCAATGCACACAACATTATGGATGGCACAGAGTTCAAAAGAGGCCAAATTGTTGGTGCGCGTCTCGCTGGTGCATCTGTGACCAAGACAGCAAGTCTTTGTGATGTATCAAGAGCCACGGTATCCAGGGTAATGTCAGCATACCACCAAGAAGGACGAACCACATCCAACAGGAATAACTGTGAACGCAAGAGGAAGCTGTCTGAAAGGGAGGTCCGGGTGCTAACCCAGATTGTATCCAAAAAACATAAAATCACAGCTGCCCAACTCACTGCAGAATTAAATGTGCACCTCAACTCTCCTGTTTCTACCAAAACTGTTCGTCGGGAGCTCCACAGGGTCCATGTACATGGCCGGGGTTCTATAGCCAAACCTTTGGTCACTTGTGCCAATGCCAAACCTCGGTTTCAGTGGGGCCAGCAGCGGGAAAGACTGTGGACAATGTGAAACATGTACTGTATTGTTCTCTGATGAGTCCAATTTCACTGTCTTTTCCACATCTGGGAGAGTTACGGTGTGGAGAAGCCCCAAAGAAGCGTACCACCCAGACTGTTGCATGCCCAGAGTAAATTATGAGGATCAGTGATGGTTTGGGCTGCAATATCATGGCATTCCCTAGGCCCAATACGTGTGCTAGATCGGCGCGTCACTGCCAAGGACTACAGAACCATTCAGTAGGACCATGTGCACCCAATGGTTCAAGCATTGTATCCTAAAGGCGGTGCCGTGTATCAGGATGATAATGCACCAATACACACAGCAAGATGGGGACAGAGTGGTTTGATGAACATGAAAGTGAAGTTGAACATCTCCCATGGCCTGCACAGTCACCAGACCTCATTTTGGGGTGTTTTAGAGGAGCGAGTCAGGAAACACCAGCACCACATAGTGATCTGGCTCTCTGGCCACTGTGTGGGACTTGTATCTGTCATTCCTAAGACGAATTGATGCTGTTTAGGCCGCAAAGGGAGTCCTTACACCATACTAATGAATTATTGTTGTCTAAAACTATGCGTTTCAGTTTCATTGTCCAACCCCTTGAATGTGCAAGTAAACAAAATGGTCTACATGCATGGCTTCCTCGATCCCTGGGAGATGGTGGGGGCTAGTCGAGTCAGATTTCAGAATTCAATGACGCCGTGCATTAAAAAAATTATTTAAAGCTGACAAAAAAAAAAAAGCAAAAATAGCAAAAGCTGTTACATATTACAATTCTTTTTTTTATAAAGAATTTTTTTAAAAGGGTCCCTTTTTAACAGACTTTGCAGGACGTTAGAGAATGGATTTCTTAAAGGACTATCTTTTTTCTTAATCAGTAAATGAATAGAGTAATACTGTACAGTGGTGGGCAAAACTATTGAGACAAAAGTGAAATTCAGTGTTTAACTCATATTTCACATTTTAAACATAATGACAATAAGAATAATTGGTTATTTTATACAATGAAATTGCTATACTACAGGCCATTGGTGGCTCAGTGGTAGGTGGCCCGGGTTCGATTCCCACTCAATGCCCAAGCCATAGCCACTGGATGCAGTGACAGTCCCAAGCCTGGATAAAACGGGGATGTTGCCCCGTAAAACCTGTGTCAAGTTTTGTGTGGAACGAATGGTCCGCTGTGGGACCCCTCGATGGGAGCAACTAAAAGACCACCACCAACAAACTGGCTATATTACAAGTATTTAATATGAACTCCTTTATTCTTAAAAAGCCTTTTGGACACCTCGGCAACATATTTGTTCCATCCATTAACTAAACCAGCCAATTCTAATTATCACAACTCTTCTCTTCAGTCAGATAGGCTTGAAGTAATTAGTGACATCACCTGTGGTGTCCAGAGGGAGAATTATAATCGAGCCATATCACACAAGTAGAGGAGGGCTGTATTGCTGGTGATCAGCATGACTGCGATGCAGCCTTAGCCATCACTGCCATGCTGATATTTATCATTATTGATTGTGTCTATGCAACAGTTCCAAAAACACTATTCATTATTAGACATATTATGATGAGTTTCCTTATTTAATCAGTTATTTTTCTCTGCCAATCCATATACCTTTGTGCATGATGGAACTACTGTAACTAACTGCAACTTGCGGAGCTGGCGAGCGATAGTTAGTGTTCCCCTTTAGAATGTCCGCTATGTTAACTTCCGTTAAGGATTTGCAGTCAAGTAGAAAATGGCGTTAAATAGAAAGATAGTGTGCTAGGGTGTATAATCACTTGTTCAACATTCCAAGTAATGCCCTTGATCATAGGTTACAAAGGTATTTGGGATTCAGCCTTGTGTAAGTAGTTAGTTAGCTTTATAGCTTGCCTGAAGCAAAAATAAAACAGCACAGAGGCAGTCCAGAGTGTATCAAAAGCAATTATCAAGTGTTGTTTAACATGAAATAACATTATCAGATGTGTTTCCTAGCTAAAGTGTGTCCGTGACTGGTTTAGAATGTGGGTTTTGGCATGTAACCGCGCTCTCCTTTGTGTACAGACCTCGTTTATACTCAAATACTTGGGACGTGGAGTGATGCATATACAGTACAGACCAAAAGTTTGGACTCACCTTCTCATTCAAAGAGTTTGAATTTGTATTATGGCAAGAAAAAAAGCAGCTAAGTAAAGAAAAACGAGTGGCCAGCATTACGAAAAATTGGGAAAACTTTGAAAGTGTCCCCAAGTGCAGTGACAAAAACCATCAAGCGCTACAAAGAAACTGGCTCACATGCGGACCGCCCCAGGAAAGGAAGACCAAGAGTCACCTCTGCTGCGGAGGATAAGTTCATCCGAGTCACCAGCCACAGAGTTCTAGCAGCAGACACATCTCTAGAACAACTGTTAAGAGGAGACTATGTGAATCAGGCCTTCATGGTAGAATATCTGCTAGGAAACCACTGCTAAGGACAGGCAACAAGCAGAAGAGACGCGTTTGGGCTAAAGAACACAATATAGAAAACTCTTTGAATGAGAAGGTGTGTCCAAACTTTTGGTCTGTACTGTAGTTTAACACCCAATGGTGTCAGGAATCACCACTCATGGAAAGCCTCATGAAAAATCTAATTACTTGTTTGGAACAAAGTGTTGGATAATACAGTACAGTATGTTATCTTATTACTTTCGCCACCACTGTAAATTCCATAATTGACTTGTGTCACTTTTGTACAGCATTTTTACTTTTATTAGAAGATAAGCCACGAAGAATTGCACTTACTCTAGATTAATTTAAATTTCCCTTTATCTCCTTCTCTTGCTGAGCATAGAGTCTGCTCTGAGGATTGCCCTGTCCATAGTCTGGGTCAGCTTGGTTTATCAAAACTTGCTCCCTCTGTTAGTATCCACTCTCTCATAGCCAATTAATAGCTCCTTTTAAAGCTTATGGTCAGTCCAGAGGATGAATCTCATTCGTCTTGTCTGTGTGATGCAGCTGAGAGCGGAGATGCAGTGTCTGTTTTCCTACAGTGGAGTTTTGATTATTCTCATCACAGGAGCAGCCCCCAGGAAAACATTTAAACCAATATGTGTTCAGTTAAGCAGTTAGGTTTTGCCTATTATCCTTTCTCCTTGTTTTTACCCATGAGGGCAACAACAAATCGCATATCACTCACAAGATAGGGTTACTGCCGGAGACTGCAAGATGCATAACATAACTCTACTCTTCCTGTTATCATTCTGGACTTGTATGGAATAAATGACGCGAATGCAATGAAGTCTTAAAAAAAAAAAAAAAAAAAACTGAAATTTAGTAAAAAAAAATTGTTCTGATGCTTTTAAATTCAGAAGTGCATTTGATATATGAACAAGAACTCTCTTGCTGACCTTGTTACAGCTCTTAAATAGCGTTCTGATATCAAAGCAGGCCCAGTTTAATGCCTAATCACATGCACATAGAAAAGAGTCAGCACTGGCGATGACTTTTCACCTCGTCGCGTCTGTTGTGTCTTGTTAAGCTCGATGTCCTCTGTGTGAATCTGTGCTGTAGGCAAGCCCGTAAAGCTGAGCTTGGCAGCTGAGGAAGTGGCTTTGTTCTTCGCTCAGATGCTGGATCACGAGTACACCACTAAAGATGTGTTTCGAGACAACTTCTTCAAAGACTGGAGGAAGGTAGGTGGAGACAAACACTCCGATACTCAACTATATGTGATGTGATGTATGTAAGTGTATGTGTGTCTTGGGTATATTGTAGATAACCTGAAACACCATGGACAAACGGCTGGGTGCTATTAGTACACTTTTGTCATTGTACTTCAAGCCTATGAAGCAGCATAAGATTCTGTTAACCAGGAGAGAGAGAGTCTACCCAGGCTTGGACAAATCGGTAGCTTTGGAGATATTGATATTGAAATGATGACCTAGTGTACAAAAGAGCGGAAAAACAAGCCTTTGCATCATTGAAGAGGAGAATAGACGAGGGTTTATATTTTCCTATGATTCCTTCGCAGTTACAGTTGTGCTCAAAAGTTTGCATACCTTGGGAGAATTTGCAAGATGTGTACCTTTTTATTTATTTTTTTTAGTGAAAACATGAGTGAGGAGCAAGACAAATTAATTTTATTTCTTACAGGACTCAAGTTCATATGTAAAACATATAACAGAATGGCACAATCAACAATCAAAACATGACAATAAACAAAATGAGGAAATAATCCCTGTTCAATAATTTGCATACACTTAGTTCTCAGTATCGTGTATTGCCTCTTTTAGCATCAATGATGGCATTCAATCTTTTGTAATAATTGTACATGACGTCCTCAATTCTCTCAGGTGGTATAGCTGTCCATGCTTCTTGGCAAAATGCCTCCAGTTCCTGTATATTTTTTTAATGGCTTGCCCAAAACATATACAGGAACCTGCAATGAACTCCAAAGCTCAATGAAATTGACATCAGGAGACTGTGATGGTCACTCCAGAAGCTTCACCTTCTTCTGCTGTAGCCATTGGAGGGTCAACTTTTCCTTGTTCTTTCGATCATTGTCATGTTGGAACATCCAAGAGCATCCCATGCACAGCCTTCTTGCTGTAGAATGCAAATTGTCTGCCAATATTTTCTGATAACATGCTGCATTCATCATGCCATCAATTTTGACAAACGTCCCCATGCCACCAGAGCTCCCACTGCCCCAAAACATAAGAGATCCACCACCATGCTTTACAGTGGGGATGGTGTACTTTGTCTACCTGGCCATGGCTTAGTATCAACAAAGCCTTTTTATTTTCCCTCATTATCAGAATTTGAAATGTACTGACTGGCATTTTCAAGTGTGGAGAAATCTTTTTATATCCTTTTTCTGCTTTATAAAGTTCAAATACCTTATTACGCAGGTCCATTGGCAGTTCTTTTGTCTTCCCCATTGTGCAGTATCCAGCCCAGTCAGTGCATCACCTCATAAGATGAGAAACTCTATTTCTGCACAGACACTAATTACAATTACAATGAGTCACAGGTGTGGAAACTTCACTTCAATAGCCAGTTAAACCTGTGTGTTTATAATGTGGCCAAACATTCAAAGATATGCAAACTTTTGATAAGGATTGTTTAGGGGAATTCCAGTGATTATTCGGTTTTAAAAAGTCTAACAACGATATGATGATTAATGACTTCACATGACCACTATCTTTAAATAATATTGCATTATTATATTTGACAAAGAAATTGAAACATTAAGTATTTTTTTTAGGGTATGCAAACTTTTGAGTACAACTGTAAGTCATCAGTTTTTCACAAAGCTCATTGTTGATCGGTTGCTACTCAAATTGTTTGATTGCAGGAGTCAAAGTGTTTTTATTCGCTTTCTTTCCATTACCATTAGTCTTCCTTTTCTGGCATGAAACTTTGTCAAATTTTCACATATTTTTTAACCTATAGTATGTTTAATCTAACACATTAAAAACAATACATTAATTGTTAACATTAATAATGAGGTACAGATTTTTCCCCTCAGTTTAGGAGTTGCCAACAAATTAGTCAAGAGAGACAAATTAATGAAGCCCAAATAATTTAAACTGAATGAAATAAAAAAAATTATAAACAACCTTTCTGTCCTCATTCAACAAAAAAAAAGCCACTAAAAATACATCCAAGGCTGTTAGATGTATAAATAGATTATATACAAGCAATATTGTCAGTTAATACAATTTAATAGGTCAAGTTCTTGGCAGCAATTAATCGATTAATGATAAATTATTATCTCTAATAATACTCCACTGTTCTGAAAAGGCTTTCCATTTGCTTTTGGAGCATGGCTGTGGGGATTTATGTTCTTTCAGCCACAAGAGCTTAAGTGAGATCAGGCACTGGTGTCTGGTGAGGAGGCCTGCATGCACACAGCATTCCAGTTCATCCCACAGGTGTTCAGTGAGGTTGAGGCCAGGGCTCTGAGCAGGCAGTTATTATGTTGTTATGAAACGGGGACATTGTTATGATTGATATTGTTATGGGAAGGAAAATTTGGAATGTTACCTGTTGCAACGTTGAATGTTAATGTTACATACAAAGATGTCCTGTACAACTGTGTGTGATTCAAAAAGCAAAGAAGTTAATTTAAGCCTTTATTTGTTACATATACAGTACATTACAGCACAGTGAAATTCCTTCTTCGCATACCCCAGCGTAACTGGGGTCAGAGCACAGGGTCAGCCATGATACAGCACCCCTGGAGCAGACAGGAGTAAGGGCCTTGCTCAAGGGCCCAACAGTGGCAACCTGGTGGAGCTGGGGCTCGAACGGCCGATCTCCCGATCAGTACCTCAGTACCTTAGCCCTTTGAGCCACCACTGATCCTAATGCATATGCTTGTATGAGATGGTCCGGTGTTCTTAAACTTTTGGCCACAGAAAAGTCACAGTACTCATCTTGTCCTGGCCAGAGAACACAAATGTCTATTGTTGGAAACAGCATACCTGAACGACGCCGGCCACGGAGCGTACCTGGCCATGCCAGTCATGCCATCTCTATAACAGTTTCTTTTAAAATGTAACACTAGTTTACTGCTAGAAGTGTGTAAGCAAACCTGTATACATAATACATACTGTGTGTTATAGACATGCATTGGAGAATGATAATCGGAAATTGTCATAATGCACATCTTAAAAGTACATGATTAAAAACTCTCTCATGTTTTTGACTTAACTTCTCACATATCAGCCAACCAGCAGGGAGTCGAGGCTTATCCTGGTCCAAGATGAGCCCCTGTTGGTCATCATTGGTGCTTGCACTGTAGTGATCATTTAATCACAGCCTAATGATGAAGTAAATAGTCAGTAAATTTAACACAAATATCTAATATACTGTACATGATGTACTTGTGCTACGTTTGATAATTTAGAGTACATGTAGTTGTTAAATTGGACTAGGACTGTTGTGTATTCATTAGTGTTATTAATTTTTTTTTATAGTATTCAGGTTGCATTTGTTATACTTTTATAGTTAAACTGCTGTTTCCTTAAACATTTAATTAGTTATACCCCCCCCGCCCCCCTTATTCCAATATTTGAATTTAAGAGTGAGCTCTAACACACGGACCTCACTCATCAGACAGCACAGATTGTAGATTGAGAAGTGGATGGCAAGGTAGGGAGAGAAATAGGTTAGCAACTGGCATGTTTCAATAACAGAATGTAAACTACAATGATATCCAGCTTAAACAATGTTTTTGATTTCACTAAATTATGGTTTAATATGAAATCATATCTGATGTGATAACAGTAAACATAGTAAGTCCTCTACATATGAACAAGTTCTGTTCCAAGAGCTAGTTCGTAAGTCCAATTTGTCCATAAGTCCATCAAACTTTGGCTAGGTACTAGGATATTAACACAATTGACTGTTATTGCTTGACTCTTCCTGGCATTACTGGCTTCAACGCCGCTGCTTTAACGCTTGCCTCCAGACATCCTGGGCTTGTATTGCAGTTGCAGAGGATGCTCGCTGCATGCACGTAACCATGTACACTGGAACTTCTGAGATTGAGCTTTGTGTCTTTAAAAGTTTGTAACTTGAATGTTTGTATATAGCGGACTGTCTGTATCACATATCCTAAATATGACGGTGCACTGTCTGTGAAAGTGTTGTAAAAAAACAGCTAGAGCTTGTTAAAAAAAATTTTTAAAAAAAAGGTAAAATCCAATGACTGAAGTTTCTCAATATCAATAAGATATTGAGAAATAAGAAGACTCGGCCAGGTACACACCTGTACGCATGTGTGAAACGAGGTCTGTACACGAAGGAGAGCGCGGTCACATGCCAAAACCCACATTCTAAACCAGTCACGGACACACTTTAGCCAGGAAACACAACCTAAGCGTGGCTGGCGTCGGCCAGGTATGCTGTTTCCAACAATAGACACTTGCGCTCTATGGCCAGCACAAGATGGGTACACTCTGTGGCCAAAAGTTTAAGAACACCGGACCATCTCATAAAGTACAAGCATATGCATTAGGAGCAGTGATGGCTCAGAAGGCTAAGGCACTGAGTCCCTCATCAATTTTTAAGTAAAAATTGTGAGGGTGAATTTTTTTAGTGATTCATTATCATATTACTTGACAGTATTGTCTAGAAATGGTGAGGGAACAAAAATCATAATTATGGGTGTCCGAGGTATAAAAGGTGTAAAGCTTTCGAATTATGACTTTATGAATTATGATTTTTATTTTTATTTTTTTATTATTATTTTTTTTAAAGATTTATGGTCTTAACAAAATCAGGATATTTACTTTTGAATAAATTGAATTAGGATATTTATAAAATGATACAGATTTTTGCAACGTTAATCGAATCTGCATCTAGGTATCGTGATATTGTATCTGTTGGTGACTAGTGAATTCCCATGTCTAGTATTCTTAAAGTATTTTTCAGAGCATGTGGTATGTCAAATTTTTTAAAAAGAGTTCTTATTGGGTATGAACACGCCTAGTCTACAGCAATCACAAGAAGGAACTGTGTCGTACTTAACAGATCTTAACATCCTAAACAGATGTTTTGCGAGCGCTGTACCTTCCCAGAGAGGTTAAAGCTACTAGAACCAGTTTAACTAAATGGAATCAATCAGGTTCTTGCAGCAGACAAACATTAAAAAGGATCAAGAGGAAAGTCCATTTATTCCCATTAAGCTGCAGATACAATAGAGATTTGGGATTGGAACAAGCTACGGTATAATTTTTTTTTTTTTAAGTGGTACAGCATTAATGATTTCAGGTTTTCCATTAATCCCTTTATATGTATGGCCATCCAAGAAAGAGTATTGAACTTCACATTTATTTTCTTCGTTCTTTAGTGTTTTTTTTATATATTTTTTTAATCATTTTAGATAGATTCTTTTGGAGTTCAAAGAGGTTTTCGGAAGTTTTTTTTTCCCCCACTTGGTCAGATACGCATGGCTGGGTGAGGAGAGATACATGATAGATCATTCATTCGAAGGGGGGGACCTGACCCGAGTAGGGCCTACAGCCTATCATGCAGAATTAATTTCGTGCTGCTTAGTGCTCAATGCTCTTGAAAATGCGATTTGTATAAAGGCATTGATATGCTAATCCAGACAACTCGCTCCCCCCCCCATATGAACAAATCCAATTTAACTTTTTTATTATAACGACGAAGCCTCGCCTCGCCTCAGTGAGCACAGTCTCCGCCCACTGTTCCGCTGTCAGTCAAAGAGAGCGAGCGCGGAATTGAAAGATTGAAATGAGAAAAGGGAAGAGATTGATATACATGTGCCTGATATCATTGCGTAACCCGATCTGAAAAATGATGCAAGAGTCACAATGTTTAGCACTCTGGTCTTCAGGTCTGTGCTGTTTACTGTTTAAAGATCCTACAGTTTTACACATGGCTATAACTCCTGGTAAAAAAAAATATTGCTGCACCTTAGGTCAATTTAATGCATCTTGGCACACATGCATGTTTTGTGAACACTGTGGCTTCTGCGATGCTGAGCAAACAGTAATGAGGAAGCAGAAGGTTAACTGAAAGTGCACACTAGAGAGTGTGCACAGATAGGGGTGATGTGTCGATGTGTTTTAGTGCTTTCGCTAATTAGCTCACATTAAAGGCCCATTTGCACTAATGGGATGCACAAGAACCTAACTTAGGCAGTTTAGAGATTGTGTGTACTCTATACACCAGGGATATTCAAGTAAATGTGTTTGATGGCATGAAATTCTTTACCTACAAGCGCACAGATAAGCAACTGTTGTGAAAAATGGTAACAACTGACGTCTTGTACAGTGATCATTCATTGACTAATCTATAGCCTGGGACAAGCGCTTTTTCTCCCACTGAGACACATGAAAGCAGTCAAATACATCTTTTGGAACTGCTGCATCATGGGGCAGTGAAACAATCGCGGAAGAACCTGTACACTCCATGTCACACGCATGAACAGCAGCAAGAATAAAAGACGTTCATCACTTTGATCAACAGGTGATGTGTTTATATCATTCATGCTACTCATTCTGCTCCGAGAGCACAAACTTTCTTGAACTGTATCATTTTTAGGATGCGATTTCTGGTTAGAGGATATGATCCTTTGATTTTTTTGTGCAGTTCAAGCAATTGAAAAAAATTTAATTGTTAAAAATTCCTAAAACACATTTGCTATGCTGCACGTTTTTTTTTTTCTGGGCACTTGGGCAACCTCTTTGTGAGCAGTTATCGGCATGTGTGTTCCTCTGCCTTTCCTTTCACTCTCACAACACGGTTGTGTAAATCAGCAGGCAATGTACCTCAAGGTGACCTGTTGTACAATTTTCTTGGAAAGAAGCCCGCTCCCGGATGTGGGTGTACTTTGAAAAACAACGAGTGCAAGAAGCATTGTACTGTGTCTCTTAAAGAGGAATGGGGAAAAATAATCAATTCGGTGATCTATCATGATTCTTTTGTGTAGCAATTCATGTATCTTCACATTGACCAACATTTTTTTTTTTTTTATTGTTTTGGTTTTAATTGCTTGTATTTGTTTGCATTCGAGGTGGTTGAGGAGGTGTTGCTGTTCCTCTATGATCCTGCAGGCGGTGTGTTCTAAATTATTTACATATTGGCAGACAGCACAGCATCCTGTTCTTCCATTATTTGCATAGTTAGGTTTTTCTGTTATAAATTGTAACAGAATCTAATATATGTAATTGGAATATCATCATCCGGTTTACTCAAACTGGTGATCGATTATGGAATGGTTACTGATTCCCATCAGTACTAATGAGTAGGGATGGGAATTACAAAGGACCTCCTGATACAATACTATCACAACACCTACAGTACACACAAAAAGTTTGGACACACCTTCTCATTCAAAGAGTTTTCTTTATTGTGTTCTTTATTGTGTTCTTTAGCCCAAACAAGTCTCTTCTGCTTGTTGCCTGTCCTTAGCAGTGGTTTCCTAGCAGATATTCTACCATGAAGGCCTGATTCACACAGTCTCCTCTTAACAGTTGTTCTAGAGACGTGTCTGCTGCTAGAACTCTGTGTGGCATTGACCTGCTCTCTGATCTGAGCTGCTGGTAACCTGCGATTTCTGAGGCTGGTGACTCGGATGAACTTATCCTCCGCAGCAGAGGCGACTCTTGGTCTTCCTTTCCTGGGCCGGTCCGCATGTGAGCCAGTTTGTTTGTAGCACTTGATGGTTTTTGTGACTGCACTTGGGGACACTTTCAAAGTTTTCCCAATTTTTTGGACTGACTGACCTTCATTTCTTAAAGTAATGATGGCCACTCGTTTATTTTTTTACTCGTCTTTATTTAGCTGCTTTTTTCTTGCCATAATACAAATTCAACCTCTTTGAATGAGAAGGTGTGTCCAAACTTTTGGTCTGTACTGTAGGTGTCGAGTATATCAATTTTATAAATGCCCTAATTTGATATTAATTTCTCTTCAGATTTTGTTGGATACAGGATGCTGTGCTGTGTAAATAGATTAGAGCACCACCTGCAGGATCATAGAGGAATGTCAATATTTCACCACCTTTAAAAAAAAAAAAAAATCTATTTTGGAGTCAGTGGAGCAATACATGAATTGCCACACAAAAGAATCACGATACATCACAGAATCTTTTTTTTTTTTACTTTATTTTATTTTTTTGCAATTATGTTTCCAGGCAACCAGTGTGTGATCTGACAACAAACAGTTGCCCGGTGTGCTAGCTATTGAATTTCTCTTCATCTTGTTTTTTTTTTTTTTTGCGTTTAACCATTAATCATTTGTATGTAGCTGTAAAAAGACGAATGTAAGTGGTTTTAATTTTTTTTTTTTTTTTGGTGATGCCACTTTCGACTAGAGGCCAGGACACTGATACATCATCTGTCTGGAACTGTAGTTGGAAAGAATAAATGTATTTTGGTCCATTCATCTTTAAAGATCAGTAGTCATCAAACAGGTCAAAATAATGTGTGTATAAAATCTTTAAAAGTCTGAGTCTGTGAGAAAGTATTTCGCTTACTGAGCTCATGTCCGTAGCCCTGTAGCTAGACTCTGGTTTGATGAGCTGCCCTCAACGACTGTAATCAAATGCATGCGATTGAATTAAGCTGATCCGCTACATAATCCAAGCTTGTTCATGATTGCTTTCTTTTTTTCATCCACTTAACTTTTTTGACCCCTGCTTTTTTACATTTATACACTTTTTTTTATTTTCTAACTGAATGCATTGAATAATTTATTCAAATTGTTCCATACATTGCTGTAATGATGTCAAAGCTGATTTATTCACTGTAATGGCTCTTTGAGCTGCTGCATGTGTGAAAAAGGCCAAACACTTTGCAGTCCATTTCTCTCCACGTCCTCTGTGCCCTCGACTCCGTCCGGCTTACGTAGGAACTGCCCCAGGGGTGCCATTGGGCTGTGCGTGCGTATGTTTGTGCGACCTACTGTGTACACGCAAAGTGGACAGAATAAGGTGGTGGTACAGAGAGAAATTGGGTCACTCTTTTGCGAGAATCAAATTGAAATTGCATGTATGCGGTCCCCTGGTGCCAGCCCCGGGCAGGGAGATTACAGTGATTCACTGTTAGGGGGACATTTAACAACGCAAAAAAGAAATATTGGGATATATAATACCGTCAGCATGACGTTAAATTGTCCCCCGAGTCGTGACCTTCTCCCACTGTTCAAACATTTCCGTCTTTCTTTTATATCGCCCTTCAATGCCCTAGAGATTGAAGCTCATTAGCGATGAGGCAGGTCAGTGCTCTGATTTTCTCAGGTGGTTCGGATTAGCATGCAGTTTGCTTCCCATTAAGGCTGCCATTAACCTCCTGTTACTTTACGCTGAAGTGCTGAGCGTATTTAAATCCTTATCTGCACTTTGATTTTATAAAGACACCTTTTATACCTGCTCAGTTTTCTGGGATAGTCATGCTCAGAGGCTGTTACTCATTGTTGTAGTCATTAAATGAAGTGTGTGTGTGTGTGTGTGTGTGTGTGTGTGTGTGTAGGAGATGACGCTGGAGGAGCGGATGCTGATCACTGACCTCAATAAGTGTGACTTTGGCGAGCTGCATGGTATGCACAGGGAGAAGGTGGAGGCAAGGAAGAACATGAGCAAAGAAGAAAAACTGGTGTGTACTCCAGCATCGTCTGACGTTTTTTTTAAGAAGGACACTGAAGAGACATGTGCCAGCTAATATAATGTCCTAACAGTGTAATCAGCTAGGTAATTGCATTAATACAGAATATAAGGCCCGTGGCCTTTTTTTTTTATCATCTTTAATAACGATTTCAGCACACAATGTATGGTGGCCAATTCAAATATAAAAAGTTTTCTTCACGATTCTGGATACAATTTGAGTCCTGGGCTATGCCCGTGGCCTCAAGGAAGAGAAAAATGCATACACTAGATGTGATATCCTGGTCATTTAGTATTCGGGTCATCAGCTGACTTTTTATTTTATAAAGAGCCTAGATCTGAGCAACTGAAGCAACCCCAGATCACAACACTTGAACCTCCAGACGCTTGTATAGTGGCGACTACACACTACACATGATGGTGCATCGCTTCATGCTCTTTCCTTCTTACCTTGACTCAGCCATCCCTCTGGAATAAGCTCAATCTGAACTCAACAGACCACATTACTATTTCCCAGTGCTCCAAAGTCCAGTCTTTTTTGCCCCAGATTTGATTCACTAACAAGTGATTTTGTTATGATCACACAGCTATCCTTCCACAAAGGAAAAAACTTTTTGTTTTTCTTTTCCTCATGCAGGCCAATAATTTGGCGCTTCCTAAACATTTAGCGTTGTTTGTGGTCAGGACGTGTACTGTAGATATAGCACTCCCCAGTAGCTCCTGATCTCAATGAATGACGTTCGTTATGTGTACACATACAGTACACAACCACATTATAACAGCTGAAACCGGCGATTTAAATGACTTGAGCATTTCTAGTTTAACTGACTCCTCAGGCACTGCTTCAGAGCTTATTATGTTTTAATCGAAGATTTTTTCGCAGGTCAAAGACTTTGGACAGTAATTTTTTTTATTATTTTTTTAAAGAATTTGTTTACGTTTATGATTTGGTGAGCCTGAATGCATTTTAATTTACAATATTAGACCGGTGTCCCTAGCAGTTTTTAATTAAAGATTAAAGAAGCCATTTCAGTATAAATGTGTTTAATTCTTTCAAAATATTCTCATGAGTAAGTTGTTTAGCCAGTATTTTTTTTTATATTAATTGGATCAAGATTAGGGTTGTTAGAGTGAACGTTCGGATAGTCAGCTCACCGCCCCCCCCCCCAAAAAAGTTTTTAAGTTCCTTACTCAAGTGATTTCTCGTCTTTTTTATTCTCCTCTTGCTTCCTCTTGACACCACATCACACTATAGCAGCCGTGTCTGTGCAGAGGAGATGTGAACTCCACAGTAAACCTAGCACTGATGTAAACACTCCTAACACGTTGAGATGCACAGACGGACACTGCCGCAGCATTGACGACCACAACTAATCCACTCTCTCTTTGAAAATTTCAAGTTATGTTAAGACTCTCATTCATGTTACACTTCAGGTTATTAAAGAGGCCAATCAGAAGATTCTGGAGGAGTTCGGCTACTGTATGCTGGACCACCATCGGGAGCGCATCGGCAACTTTAAGATCGAGCCTCCGGGATTGTTCAGAGGCCGAGGAGAACATCCTAAACAGGGCATGCTGAAGAAGAGGATCCAGCCGGAAGACGTTATCATCAACTGCAGCCGGTAACAGCACGGAGGCTCAGAGGATTCAGCCTCGGGGAGATGGAAGATCTCGGGCTAATCTCTTCTCGTGCTAAAAAAGCCTTGCCATCGTGTCTTCCAGCACAAGTTTCTTGAGAGCAGTACTATGTGCTTACCCGTGCATGTTTTTAAGGATGCTTCTCAGGGTTTGTTCAAGTGTATGTGTGTGAGGAGGTAATCACTGATTAATCCAGGCAGCACTTTTCTTCATCTTTCACTTGTCATCTAGATTTATTTTCAGTAGTCACTTAAAAAAAAAAAAAAAAAAAAAAAAATATATATATATATATATATATATATATATATATATATATATATAATTTTTTTTATTAAGTCACGTTAATTTTTTGTAGTTTTTGTTTTGATGATGCAACAACTCGGGTCACTAAGTATCCACAATAAATCTGATGAAATCATGAAGAAATCACACATGGCTGGTAAAGGTTTAGACATCCTTTGGTGAAATGACCACAGCGTTTGTTAAACTGGCTATTCATATCACTTGTTTGCAGGCAGACAGCCAAGAAAATCATACAAATAACTAGAGTAAAATTATCTTTCATGACATTTCGGGAAAATATATTTGTGTGAATTTAGAATAGCTGTTAAAATATTAACACTGGACTTATTACCATATCTCGCTGCTCATGGTGAATATGCATGTTAATGATGTAAAGGTTAGCCATCAGGTTTCGTCATGTAAATATTAACTTGCCAAGGTATAGTCACTAAATTCAAGTTTTCTGCTTTCCGTAACAGTGGCTCCCGTATCCCAGAGCCCCCAGCTGGTCACCAGTGGAAAGAGGTACGACATGACAACACTGTGACCTGGCTGGCCAGCTGGACTGAGAACGTCCAGGGTTCCTGCAAATACATCATGCTGAACGCAAACTCCAAACTCAAGGTAGAATCTCAAGCTCTTCCTCTCAATGATTTCCATCTCCATCCTCCCCCTTTCACTTGTTATTTCCCTAAGCATGTCGATCTGTATTTGTCTCCCCTGGGTAATAGATTAGTTATGATGACATTTAGCTGTAGTTTCGGGTGCTGGTTAATCAAAATAAAGCGTAGAGCGAAGTGGTTTTTCAGCGGCGGTGTGTTTCATCCCGTCCCCTTCGCCACATGCTTCATCTTGTCATTTGTCTCGCTCCATTCGCTGCCTTTCTCACACACAATCAAATCAGGATGCAAAGCAATCAATTCCATCATTACTCAATTACCCAGATGTCACAATAAGCGAGGATATTCCCACAGGAATGAAGATTTAGAATGAGTTACGAGCTTCATCTTTCTCCTCTCCTTTCTTCCGTTACTGAGGCTCTGCCTGACTGTCTACAACCTTGCTATTTATTTATTTATTTAGTGCCTCCTTTGCACTCTATAGCCTTAAGCATATAAATAGCTGTCAGTTTGTTAGTGTTACTATTGCAAGACGCAGTGTGTAGAGGGCAGCAATGTTGTCAGACCGTTAAATTCCTGCAACTCGCAGACATAAAGCGCAAGCTGAACTCTGACACAGAGGTGGAAATTAAATGACAAGCACACGAAACTGAAGGAAATTATGCAAAGGTCAATGTTTTACATTTCAGGTGTAGAGCATGTGTATCACTTACAACGGTAGAATAGTCTAGCATGATGTGCTTTGTGCGGGTCTTGTTAAAGTGATGATTTGTTAATAATTTCATATTATGTTACTTAAACATTTCTGTGGCACATGATAATCCAATAAGCATAAATTTGCAAGCAATGCGCCAGCAGAACAGCAATTGTAAAAAAAAAATCATAAATAATAAAAACTACAAGAAAAAGAAATAATTTAATATCATGAGATTTAATACTCCATTCAACTTAGAGTTAGACTTTTTCTACAGTATATTGCCCATTGTTAGTTAAGGATGAACTGCGTAATGGTGCATGGTGTTTCAGGGAGAGAAGGACTGGGAGAAATACGAAGTGGCTCGCAAGCTGAAGACGTGTGTGGATGCGATCCGAGCCCAGTATCAGGAGGATCTGAAGTCCAAATTGATGGGCACACGCCAGAGAGCTGTAGCCCTCTATTTCATTGACAAGGTCAGTGTGTGTTGGTGTGTGTGTGTTGGTGTGTGTGTGTTGGTGTGTGTGTGTTGGTGTGTGTGTGTGTTTGAATACTCTGATTACTTTTTTGATGTAACGAGTAATCTAACGCGTTAGGTCCATCATTCAAGTACTCAGTTACTTAGATACTTTTTCAAAAATGTATTCCGTTATTCAGGCAATTTATGTAATCTGTCAGCCAGACAGCAGTCATTCCTAAGCCGTGTGTGTGTGTGTGTGTGTGTGTGTGTGTGTGTGTGTGTGTGTGTGTGTGTGTGTGTGTGTGTGTGTGTGTGTGTGTATGTATGTATGTATGTGTGTGTGTGAGAAAGTTGTCTTACAAGCCCCGCCCCCGATAACCCGCCTCTCTCTGTTATTCCTGCTGTTATACCCCTATCTCACCTATGTGGTTTGACTATGCGAGGACCAATGCGCGGAAAGATGGAAACCTAATCACAGCGCCAAAACTTGCGGTGAATCATGATGAACTGTACTCATGGCCACCGCGCGAAACCGCGTACGTGAAATAGGGGTATTAGTAGTTAACAGATTATGGGCCAAACTTCGCTGAGTGATGATGGTAGAATTATTAGAAAGGTCTTGACTAAAACAACATGCATGAGGATGCACAAAGGAGTTTTCATTTTCTGCCATGGAAAGGTACTCTAACTAGTTACTTTTATCAGAAAGTAATGCTGTAATGTAAGTGATTACTTTTTAAAGTAATTAATTACATCACAAAATTACTGTCTTCAAAAAGTCCACCAACACTGTTAGTGTGTGTGCGTGCGTGCGTGGAAGATTTTTAACATTACCCACCGTTCAAAGATCTAAACAAGCCATCATGAATTTCAGTGAGAAAAAAGTTTAATATTATAATACTATGAATCACATCATTACCTGGTTATCCCTGTTATAAAAGAAAAAAATATTTACTGAATTCTTTTTAGTCAGAGGTGAATAAACGGCTCCTTTTGTTGTGCTCCATGTTCCTCAATATGCATGTGTCTAAAGTTTCATTTACTTCTATTCTTGCGTTTAGCAGCGAGTGTAAACATAAATGTCATCATATGCGTCTCCGCACTACGGTCAGATCAGAGCCTGGCATGTACAGGTCTAATTGTAATATAACTTAGTGTGTTAGTTGATTAAACTTGACATGTTGATTCCAGCTGTTACAAAGAGACACTGTCAGCAGAGCAAAACCTACAGAAAATTATATGTACAGTATGTTTAGATTAAGCATAATAAGTATTTTAAGATTGAACAATAAAACCTTTGACAACAGTAAATTATACACTGTAAATTGCGTATTTTCTCAAAAATCTCAAACTACTTAACAAACTCATTTGTGACATATACCTTATGCTGATAAAAGTAATGATATAAACTAAACCATGCAGTGATGATAGTGTACAGTAGTGCATATGTGTCCAAAAAGCACAGGTGCTAATTATTAGTTATTTTTAATTCATATTGTTCTATGTTCAACAGCTTTTAAGTTACTAAAATGAGCCCGGTGTTCAGAGCACTTTTTTTTGCAATAAATATTTTGATTGAAAAAAATGAGAATCTTGTTAGGGAATTACAATAGAGAAAAATTACAATTCACAGTTTAGCAAGGTCCTCGGTAAACAGTGGTCACAGGTGGGTGAACACTTTTTCAGAAATTTAGGAGGTGCGTAAATGCTGTTTTTGTGCATTTAGCCTCCACTACAGTGCTGTAAATTACTGACTGAATCAATCTGATCTTTAGCTATTTAAGCAAAATTGAGGCAAGTCAGACAAACCTTATACGTATTATTTAATGTAATCGAAAACTGCACCGTCCAGAAATCAAAAAGAATCGTAGCTCTAAATGTTTCTGCTATGCGCAATGCATGCATGTTTTTGTGAAAAGCATTGAGGCATGAGATGTCTGTTTTTATATATATATATATACCATGGATTACAAGCATAATTTGTTCCAGAAGTGGGCTCGTATTCCAAAACACTTGTAAATCAAAGCCGTTTTCCCATAAGAAATGATGGAAACTCAAATTATTCGTTCCACAGCCCAAAAAAATAAATACATAAAAATAAGTTATACAATATATAAAGTAAAAATAAAACAAATTAACCTGCACTTTACCTTTACCTGTGCGTGAGCGTGCACGCGCGCGTGTGTGAAGCCGAGAGATCCATTTGCTCCTTCTCTGTATCAGCCTGTCATTATGTGTGTGCGCGTGCGTAATTTGACACCTTGCCCCTTCTCTCACACACACACAGCGCCTGCGGGCATTAAGGCGAGAGAGTGTGTGTGTGAAGGGGCACGGTGTCAAATTACGAACGCGCACACACATAACGACAGACTGATACAGAGAAGGAGCAAATGGATCTTTACCCTCAATAATGAAACTTTCTTTTGCTTTATACATGCGCACACGTGTGTTATAGTAAACAGTACACTCACACGCTTACAGACACAAAATAAAATGTTTTATGCGCACACACGTGGTCACAGTGTTATAGTAAACAGTACACGCGTGCATATCACGTTACTCGCATTTTGAGGTGTGTGTGTGTGTGTGTGTGTGTGTGTGTGTGTGTGTGTGTGTATTTTTAAACTAATATACTCTCAAAATAAGTATTTCTAAGGATTGAACTTAAGACAGAATTAGCATCACAAACTTTGAGTCACTATACAGCAGTATGCCTTAGTAAAACTTTTAGCCAGTGAACCGTCCAAATCCAGGTCAAGACCAAAATTTTTTTCAGCTAAATTGATTACACAATTTTTTTTTCAAAAGGAGGATGTGAAATTTTTTCTTGTCTGTGCAACTTGCCTACCTTAGTCAAGCATGCAAGTTTAATTAGGCAGAAGCTTGAGGACACCCGACCATCACTCACATACAGTATGTGCTTTTAGAATACTCAATATTATATAAACACTCAGGTTTAGTTTCCCTTTTTTGTTCTAATAATGTTCCACTCTTCTGCGAAGACTTTTAGTGCAACTGTAAGAATTTGTGCTTATTCAGTTGCAATAGCATTAATGAGGTCAGTCACTGATGTTGAAGAGGGTTCAAATGAACATTTAGCGTTCCAGTTCATCCCCATGGTGTTTAGGACTTCTGTGCAGTCCACTTGGGTTCTTTCACCCCAACCACGGTACATAGGCGTGTTTACAGAGCTTGTTTTTGTGCACAGGGACATCCTCATGCCTCTCTAGTGAAGAAAATTGTAAGGCTACATCATACTAAGGCAT
This sequence comes from Clarias macrocephalus, assembly GCA_011419295.1. NCBI lineage: Eukaryota > Metazoa > Chordata > Actinopteri > Siluriformes > Clariidae > Clarias > Clarias macrocephalus. The sequence goes on from JAAGKR010001206.1 coordinate 50,656, forward strand.
CCTATAAGGCATCCTTAGGGAAGACTCGTGTGAGCTGGTCAGGTGACAATATACTTTTGCCCACGTAGTGTACCTAAAATTATGGAATTCACTTATTTGCCAGGTTGTAGTTCTGAGAAGTTGTTGAAAATTTAAGAAACTCTGGCCTACAGGCTGGAATTGTTTCTCAATAGACAGAGACCAAAGTAATGTTTCAGTGCAGTTGCCCTGATGAACAAGACCCTAGACTTCCTGACTTCTTTAAACTTCCTCTGTGGATATTACACTATACAATACGTCACATTTAATATTAATTTACTTATTAATTGGCTTAATGGAACTTTTATTACATTTTTATTGTTGCTTTTTTGATTATTTTGCACCACATTACCAAGACTAAATCCTTGAATGTGTTGTATTACTTGGCAATAAACCTGAACTACTTCTGAATCAAGCCTTTTTGTATATATATATGTATATATGTGTGTGTGTGTGTGTGTGTGTGTGTGTGTGTGCGCGCATGTGTGCGCACATGCAGTTGGCTCTGAGAGCAGGTAATGAAAAGGAAGAGGGGGAGACGGCGGACACGGTGGGTTGCTGCTCTCTGCGTGTCGAGCACATTACCTTACACGACACACTCGATGGAGAGAAATGTGTGGTGGAGTTTGACTTCCTGGGTAAAGATTGCATCCGTTACTACAACAAGGTTCCTGTCTCGAAAAGGGTAAGAGGTCTTGTGCATAATCATTTTGCTGATCCCAGCATTCCTAGTTGCAATGCATGATGAATATTTTTTTCCCCATTGGGGGCCATCCCATCTCACACTGGGAGCCAGCTGGAGGTCTGGTGTACATATTAAACTATACATATTAAAGAGGCTTGAGACACTTTTTTTATTATTATGTATATTTTAATTATATATATATATATATATATATATATATATATATATATATATATATTTTTTTAATTTATAATTTATATTTTTTTTGGTTAAGGTAAATCCCTATACATGCATTGATTTAGCGTACATGTATAGGGATTGGGGAGAAAAAACAAGAAGTTTGCTTCTGTCAAGCACTATTTGAGAACACTGGCTTTCATTATTTAAATGAGCACATTTAAACGAAAAGTCATCAGGTGAGAAATAATTAGCGCCCTGCATATTTAGCAGGTTTATTCAGAGTGAACGAGAGTTGTTGAAAATGTCAGATATAATTGAGAGGAGACGTAATTTGCCGCCCGTCTTTCCTCCATCACCATGAATAAGAAGTGGCTCTCCTGATCGTGGCATCTGGCGCCAGCAGATTCGATGACTGTGTCATATTAGGTTATTCCGTCTATCAATGTGCGTAATGATACGCTGCCGGAGGAACGTTTTTTCATCAGAAAAGCTGCGCGCATGGCCGCTGTGGCACATCTCGATTCTGTATATGGGGTGTATGGTAAAGTGATGTAATGATGTGCGATGCTGGGTGAGAAATACACCACCCACTATTAGGAGACTGACAGGTCCGTGAACAAGTCAATCACTGCCGCACTGTGTTCAATCAGTAAGCAAAGTAGATCCTGCCAGAACTCCCTGACTGCCTGGCAGCTTTGTCTGCTAGATGGCTGTTTTGTTTTTCTATTCTTTCTTTGTCCCTCACTTGGCTGATTAATTAGTACCGCGCATATTTTAGCCGTTGGCGAGAATGGAAAAGAGGCGTTTTCAATTATATTTGACATTTCCACAAGGTCCTGTTTTCTTCATCTCCTCCTGAATAAACTCTTTGTACGTGGTAAAGCCCCAGGTTTGATAAACATATTTAATTTTTTTTTCCGTCTGTGTCATTCAGGTTTTCAAAAACCTCAAGCTTTTTATGCAAAACAAGCAAGAAGGAGATGACCTGTTTGATCAATTAAATGTGAGTACAAAGCTCCCTCTTTAGTCTAACTTTTCATAATTTCTCAGCCTTTTCTGCAGCGCCAAGGTGCTTTAGGGCTCCGAAACAGATTATGTCTTAAACCGAATGAGCATGTGTATTAGCATATTATCTTAAGTCCAGTGTGAATATCAGCTCTGAGACCTGCAGAGACGGATCCTGACCAAAGCAGAGAACGGCGGAGAGGCAGGCCAGTTCGGTAATTGTAAGCACGACTACAAGGACATGGTAATTTGCTCAGTGCTGCACTTTGGCACTGAAAAGCACAGCCTTAAATCTCTGCCCTCCGCCAAGTAGCTCTACCGAGATTAGCACAAATCTTATTACATGCTGCTTGTGTGATACCTGAATCTAACATAGTTCATACTAAGATATGTAACACACCATGCTTCTCGTGCCACTGCACCACCAGTATGTGTTGGATTTTATTTTATTCTTTTTTTTTTTCCCTCGTCCTACAAGAGGGCCTGTATTTCTGCACATTTAAAACGATCACCTGAGGGTACATATGAGTGCTTTCATGCTAAGCGTGTTCCAGTGGGAATTGAATTGAAAGCTGGCTGCTTTTTTCTATTCCCTTCCAAAAAGAAAAAACAAGCCCTCTTACTTGTATCATTGAGCCATTCAGGTCACAGCTCAAGGGGCAAGCGAGGAAAACCAACAGGCAGAGTGCTGGTTATAAAAACAATATAATAATAATAAAGTAATTTTAGTAAAAGTGTATAAGGATTTACAAGATGTGACACTAGATATATTTTAAAAACAGAAAACAAAACAGTATCCCAGCTAAATAATAGGGAATGTATTGGTTTGAATAGGTTTCTATAATGGTTCTCAGTCAACCAAAACATTTTTTCTCCCACAATACATATCATACTTCTAACATTTTGTACGATTATTATTTTTTATTAGTAGTATTTCTATAACTTTTTCTAAAGGTACAATATATGAAAATAAATGTAAGTTAGATTGTGAACACCGACCTGCACTTACATCAGCTCCATGGTTTTGTGCATAATGGTAGTGTTGATCAACTTAAAGATCTCATGTTTTACTGTTTCTTTAACAGTTAAACCCACTCATTGAATTTTTTGGAATTTCAAAACTTTTACCAAGACTTTTTTTTTTTTTTTTTTGGATTATTTCAAACCTTTTCTTGGTTGACAAGTATGTTGATTTTCTATCTAGTGTAATAATTAGCAAAAAGGTGCAAAAAATATATATTTGTAGAATATTTTAAAGACACAGATAAAGTTACATTTTTTTTCCTTGAGGTACTGATACTTACTTACACTTGTAAGTTACCAAATGCACCATTTCAGAGCCACATCTCCAGCAGGGAATTGCTTGAGCAGCAAGGCAGGGGAGGGAATGTTCTTCTGTGATTACACATTGGGGGAAATTTAATTAGCATGTTTAATTCATGGACAATAAAAAAATAAAAAAAATTCAAACAAACAGAGACTCATCTAAATGTCTAAAATTAACTAAAAACTAAATTTTGCACAAAATGGTCTCATTTAATAATAATAATAATAATAAAATGATAATGCATGTTTAGGGAAATTGTAAATAACCTTTTGCATAAAGGTTCTCTGAATGAGCACTAACACTAAAGGACATTATCAGAGTAGCACTGCATCATGAGCAGTATGAAGCAAAAACTTCATTATTCCCTTCATTAAAATTAGGAAGTAAACTGAGTTTGGGAAGTGATCAACATGCTGAGACACGCTGGAATAAAAATATTTGATCATTTATTTGGTTTTAGTCACAGATTCAATAAACATCAAGCAATGCAGGAAGATTTCATTCCTATTTAAACGAGCACACAAAGATACTTTGGGGAGTGAGGAAATTTAAAGCTAGCCTGGCTGAACCGAAGACGTTTATGTGCATGTTGCCGTAAATTAGTGGTTAATAATTAAGTCAGTAATTGAGCAGTTGTCTGCTCGGTTGTTTCCTTTTATTTAAAGTTCTGGGTTTTAATAGTGATTGAAAGAGCAGAATTAGGGCCAGAGGAAAGGAGCTGCTCATGGCCTTGTAGCAAGACAGTGGAAAATTAACATGGCGCTAAAGAATTAAAGAGCAAGTATTTCAAGGCTGACATGTTGAATAGTCTTGTCTGGGTAACTCGGTTGCGTACTCTGAGATCCCACACAAAACAACGTTTCTTTTTATTTTATACCCTAAATAATTTTCTATACAGTACCAGTCAAAAGTTTGGACACACCTTCTCATTTAATCTCTTGGTTTGTGTTTTTATTGTTTTCAATAACTAGAATATGTTTTATATCTTAAATTCTTCAGAGAGGCTTCTTTTTGCTTTGACACTCTTGGCATTCTCTCAGTCAGCCTCATAAGTCACCTGGAGTGGTTTTCCGACAACGTTGAAGAACTTCCTAGAGGTGTTGAGTACTTGTTGGCTGCTTTTCCTGCACGCTCCAATCCGACTCATCCCAAGCAATCTCGGTTGGATTTAGATCGGGTGATTGTGAAGGCCAGATTGTGCGATGCAACACTCGCTCACTCTCTTTCTTGGACAAATAGCTCTTACAGTACATAACCTAGAGGTCTGTTTGGGGTTGTTGTCCTGTTGGGGGGGGGGAGTTATGGTCGCATTAACCAGATGGGATGGCATGTCGCTGCAAAATGGTCTGGCAACACAACACCATCACACCTCCCCCTCCATGCGTCACAATGGGAATCACACATTCAGAAACCGTCTGTTCCCCCTCTCTATATCTCATGGCGGTTAGAACCAAAAATCTCTAGGAAAAAATAAATGCACTTAAATGCACGCAGTGTTTTTCTACCGATTTTATGTCCAACCCTCGTGTTTCTTGGCCCAAGCTGGTCTCCTCTTCTTGTTGTCCTTCCTAAGTAATAGTTTCTTTGCTGCAGTTCAGCCATGAAGGCCTGACTCACACAGGATGTTAAAATACAGTATGTCTGCCGCCTCAACTACCAGAAGTATTTATGTGGGCGCTAATCTGAGGTGCTATAAATTGGTGGTTTCTGAGCCTGGTGGTTTCATTCTAAAAAACCTATGCTCTGCAGCAGACATACCGCTTGGTGTTTGAGTTTCATTGTAGTGTTTGATGTTTTTTGCAACTTGGGGATACATTCAAAGTTCAAAGATTCATTCAAAAGATTAAAAGATTTTTAAGATTTACTCAATATTATAAAAGAATGCCATAAGTGTGCCAAGCTGTCCTCAAAGCTAAATGTAGATACTTCGGACAATAAAATATAAAATATATTCTGCATTTGTTTCCTTGTTTTAGTAAGTTTTTTTTTTATTTTGTTGTTTACTTTAACCTTAATTATTTGTTTGTTTACTACATATAAATGTTTTTTAAATGCACACACAAATAAAAAATGTACTTAAATAATTTTTTTTTAAATCCTGTCATTGTGGTGATGCATGCATTGCCACACGAACGGATCATGATACATCAGTGAATCAAATGTCGTCGTCATCAACCCCCCTTATCGGTTACTCAAAGCTCAGGGTCACAATGAAAGCCTTAGACAAGTTGTTCTGCTTTGGTGGTCACTGAAAGTCAGAGTATGGTATTTTTGGGATAAGTGGAGTTTGATTGCTTTGCATCAAATTGCCTGACTATTTTTCAAACAGTCTTTTGTGACGTGACAAGAAAAAAAGTGTATGCCATTTCGTCTTCCTTTATCTAGGTTGTCAGGCAATCTCATTATCGTCGATTTCCATTCTGTGGAGCGATTGAGTTCTTCACTCAAAGATAGAAGCGTAATCCTCAAACACACTAAAATTCTCTGCCAACTTCTGAGCCACAACAACTGGATATTGTTCCGCTAGCTGCTGCGTCCCCTGGGTCTCATCTGAAATCTTGTTCTGCACTGTGAATCACTACCATGATTTATTATTATTTTTTTTTTTTACCAGATGAGCTTTTAGGTACCAAAATGTTTAACATGGTTACATGTGTGTTAAGGAGATACATCACAGATCAGTGAAATTTTCATAGTGTTCTTGAAATGTTCACGCACCTAAGCTCTCGGGCCCGTTATTGATAATTTTAGCAAATTTATTTTAAATTAAGTGCATTAAATATTTACATTAGTTATGGTGGATGGAGAAGTGTTGCCGTCTAAAAGAGCAGGTTTACTTTTACTTTTGAAGAGCTGTAGGGATCATATAGAAAAGTCCAAATTGCATGCAGTAATGTTAAGGCATATGTGTGCAAAAATTACAACGTTCTGATTTAGGATATGGTTACGTATGTGAGCCTCCTGGTCACATCAATAGCCTAGATAGGGATTCTCAGATTAGGAAAAGCTGTGACCTAATCTCAGACCTCGTTTTGAAGCTGCCGGTTTTGGGCACAAAAATATCTGAAAATTGTTCTGAAATAGAAATTCAAAAGTGTCTCTAACTGTGTGCGAAGTGCGAAATCTTGAAGCAGCTTAAAGGGACAGTCATCGTGAATATGTCTGAATGAAAATGTGTGTATTCATGCTGAAATTTCCCTGCTGTTTTTTTTTTAATCTAAAGCCCAAGGTTTCACTCTATCTATTTCACTCCTGCTCCATATGCACCATTTCAGTGTCTATGTAAATGAGCATCTGCTGAACGTCATCCCGTCGGGGAAGAGCAGAGCTGAGCAACAAGCCAGGGAAGACTCATATGATGTCACAATAGGGGAAAATCTAATTTGAAAGGGAAGTCACGGATCAGTAAAAGCAGCATTTATTAAATTTTTTTATTTGTTTTTAATGGAAGACTGGATTGGAAATTTGGCTTTAAAGGATTGGCAATTTGATGGAGAGTGACCTCTATAACGGGCGGTAATGCAACTTGCGGAATACCAAACAAAGGTGCAGAGCAGCACTAAGACAGAACACTTGGAGAAGATGGTGTGTGCGGTGCCGGATAAAAGGCTACGAAAAGTTCAAGATGAAGAACAAGACGAGAAAAGATGAGGGAATGAAACATGATTTTTTTTTTTAGGAAGGAGAAAATCTTAGAATTAGCTTGTTTAAGCCTTGTGCACGCTCACTGGAGTCCCATCCGAATGTCTAAAAATCACTAAACAATGAATTTTGCATAATATGTCCACTTTAGCCATTGCTTTAACAGAACAATGGAGCCAGGGATGTTGCATAACACCTTTTTTTTGTAGTGGTAAGGGTCAATAATAGCTGTTTTTTTCTATTCTTTTTCTCACCCAGCTTGAACTTCTGTAAGATGTTTTATCAGGTAATTTGTATTGTAGAAAGATTCCCATGAGCTCTTCTTATTATTTTCACAAAGCACAGTTTTGCTTTGGTTGCCATTATTAAGCATTGAATGCCTCATGTTATGTCGTCTGCTCAGTATTGCAACAGTATACACTAAGCTTACACCATATTCTTTTTTTTTTAATGCAAATAATAAATGGGCTTGTTAGCCGACTGTCACCTGATACCAACATCTGGATCGAGGAATCCCTAAATAAGACAATGTGCAACGCAATTTGTAATCAAAAACCTTGAAGGCATTTTGGAAAAAGGTGTGTGCATCACAGGCTTCAGGCTGTCATGTAGTGCAAAGAATTTACAGTCTAGCACTAAACATGACAAGTTTATTTAAGATGGTTAATTTGTAGAGTTACTGATGGCAAGACATGAGCTGTGATTTTTAGGTAGCTCAGCCAGCACAGATGTAAACGGCCTTAAATTAAAGCTGACACACTGCACTAACTTGTTATTTTGGCTCTGCACTCCAGCACATTAAAGGCACAGTGTGCTGCAGTATTGTGCCAGGACAACACACACACACACACACACACACACAACACACACACACACACACACACACACAAAAAAAAAAGTCACTGTTCAATTATTATGGAGTGTGCGTGTGCGAGAGAGAGAACGAATTGAGCTGCAGTATCTCTCGGGTCCAGATGTCCGTGATGATCCTGGCTTGCCTCTATGTTCTGTCAGAAGATCCAGCCAGGGTCATTAACACAGATAAACACACTCCAGTTAGCCGGGCCTGAGGATGCCAAAATGCACTCAGTTCACATCCTCCGCTTCGCTTTCACAGTCATTCAAGTGAATATATGCTATTATAGATCTGACATATTGTTCATGCACACACACTTCATCTGTATGAGCTACTTGACTGCACATAGAGCGCGTGCGCCTCTCTTGTGACCGTTGTGAGATCAGGTGTGAGGTTTCCCGTGGGTGTTTGTGGTGGATGCAATTTGCCCGAAGGCGTCTGTGTCGGACTGTTCATTTACCCTGCAAGTACACAGCTGGTGTCATTACGCTTTAGTCTCCTCCTGAGCATCGCAACTGTTTTTCATTTCAAATGCAGACAGCGTGGTGGCACACGCCGCGCTTTTAAGATCATCCCCAAAGTGACCATTCAACCACGGTATAAACAATCTCTCGTCCTTCTGATAGATACAGAATTCTAGAAGCATGTAAGCAGTTTCACACACTGTATCCCCCAGCCTGTTACTTCTGTTGACTTCAGCTTTTTCTTCCAATCCCAGAAAATCCTCAGCTGCTTTTTAACCCAACACTCCAGGGGTCTCGTTTATCAAAGCGTGCGTAGAACAAGAACAACAGCCTATCCACACACAAACGTTGTTTACTATCTGTTAGGGGTGTAACGATGCATTCCAGTCACAATTTGCTTTGATTCATGATAGCAGCTTCAGAATTTTGATCTGATTCAGGTCTCATAATAATTTGAACAAAGTTTGAATTAAGGAAAAATTATGCCTTTTTTTTTATCGTGAAAAATGTCTGTGTTAATTTTCTCTGTTAGAAATGGACTGTTTATCAGGTTTTTCATATATTAATAAATTACTCCGTGTGTAAATTCTCCATAATGTATTGTCTGAATAAACTAAATATCTTCTGAATCACAATGAACCCTCGAGCAGGAAAGCTCCAAAGTTGGCTAAGATGATCGATTTCTGTAGCCTTTGGGTGTTTGAAAGCTACTAAAGAGTTCTTTGTCGCTGTATAACTTGGGTGTGTAATTTTAATGTTACAATTCCGAGCTATTGAGCTTTCTCTTTTCACATCGGTAGGACTGTTGATTTGATAAAATTTGGGGTATTGCAATTTTTAATGTGAGTTATTTCAAGCAGCTATAATTCTTACAGGTTTGCAGGTGAAATATATTTTAAAATGACCAAAAGTATCTAATGAAAATTCAAATGCTGTACAACTTGTGCTGCTGATTGTTTAAATATTATGTCCTGTGCAAATCAATTATTTACTTCCAGTAGGTGGTGATATTGTGCCCCCTACCACCACAAAATATTTGGATTGTATTTTCTGCAAAAGCCATACCATAGCCTTACCATAATAATTGAAAGCGTGCGAAACACGCACGACTCATCCATGCATTCAGTTAATTGAATTGAGCAACATACAACCATCCAGCTGTATTCACAAGTGCCGTTCTTCATGCTCTTCACGACAGAGTATGATCATGTGACCATTGTGTTCTCTGCGTATTTGAACTCTGTATAATAGCAGATTGAGATCGCTTGCATTCAAGTAGTACAAATGCATTATATGCTTCATTTAAGGGGACGTACAGTACAATGCTAAATTTACTACAGCTCTCCAGTGTATGTGTATAAACATAAGGAAAAAACATTCCCTGCTTTTTGTCGGTTTTTGATTTTTGTATAGGCTTGAATTTAAACAAGCCAAGTAGTGTTTTCCTGCAAGTGACCACACATACAGAAAGCAGATACCCTCACTGACCATACAGTAAGCAGATACCCTCATTGACCATACAGTAAGCAGATAACCTCCCCTGGCTTATCACTCGGCTCCAAACTCCTATTACTGGAAAAGGCGTGTTTGGAAAGGGAGTAAAATGGGAAGTTTGAGCCACGTAAATATAAATCTCTTCGAACTATGTTAACTTTAAAATATGGAACCTGATCGAAATCAAATGTTTGTATCACGATGTGTCTGTTATGACGCATCATTACACCCCTACTGTTTGTACTGTAGGGAAATAAACCCTTTGGCAAAGAGGAAAAATCTTTATGGAACTGCTGTTCTTTAAGAAACCATAAATATAACTGACAAAAACAAGGTTTGAAAAACAAGGTTTTATTAGCTTTTTATTTTTATTTAATTTGCCACGGCTGTCTTCTTGTAGAAATTGACCTGGGTAAAAAAAAATTGCAGCATCTAATACAAATGCTTCTGTCTAAAGATATCCTAAATCCTTGCTAGGCAAGTATGATTTCCTCACTCGGGGAATGTCACACTTAAATCATGTTTTTGAATAGCTATTCGGCTAATCAGTTTCATTTATAATCAGTTATCAGCTGTCAAATTGTCAGTGATGCTTCTGTGCCTCAGTCGGAATGAATTCGTCAAACTCTGTGACGCCCCCGTACCCTGCAACCCAATCATGATTGGCTATGCTTGGCAAATTATTAACATAGCAATGAGAAAGACGTAATACTTTTTCAGCTATCTAATTAGTTTCGTCTAGCTCCATCTTACACGGTAAATATTCACTCCTTACTGAACCTCCTTCTGCTGTGAAATCTGCAGATAGTTTTCTGCAGAACGTTTTTCGTTGGTTGAATACAATGTGTAAGCATCGCGCAAGACAAATTCCTAATTATCCTCACATAATTATCATAGGTTTAAGCACATCCAAAGGACGTGTTATTTGATGCGTTTTGCCACCTTTCGAGGTTTCGGATCATGAAGGTTTAGCTGGTCACGTTTTCTTGTAAATGCATGTCTGTGCTCAGGTTTCCAGCAAGAACACTCGTGACACAATGAGCTATTTTTAGTAAGATCTAGTCGGCTCACTGAAGCTGTTAAATGTTCAAAAGATTGATTTGTGGGTAAATGAGATTTCTTTACATGTTTGCTGAAAAAGGCTGTGATTTGTTATCCTCAGTATTAGTTGTTAGTACGTGGGAAAACTCAGATTTTATTGTGAAAGTTAGTTTGATTTGCAGGACTATTTGTTAGTTATAGGTTATTTTCAATTAAGCAATTCTCACACAAGTCGGATTGTTCTTCTACTGAATATCATAGCCTAAGGCGAAATTCCGTATTAGAAATGCATTTTCCCGCAGGAAATGATGTAAATGCAGGTAATCCGTTCCAGCCACCCAAAATACAGAAAACTGCCAATTTCCAACACTATAACCATATTTTCCATATAAAACAATCAAAACATTTAGAAAAGACATATAAAGGAAGTAAAATATAAAATAAATAGATGTTAAATCTCACTTAATCTTAATTTGTGTTTCCTCTTGGCAGTGGCTGCTTTAAAAATTAAACTGAAAGTGGCTTCCTTTTCTTCTTGCTGCTGTGCTTGATAACATTCTCTGGACTCATGGTGCTATGTCTTTACTAAATCTTGCACAAAATGCAAAAAACATCCCTACAAAAAGATACATAACCTTGGCTTACGCCTAATACAAACAAATTTTCAAAGGCTCCTGGACGTACATGCAACTTGGCCGGCATTTGGGTCGGCTCTGTTCGGTCACACGTATGCCAAAACTGCTTCGTGAGCAGAGACAAATTTCTTGCAGAATTTCAGTTCTTAAGGTTAAAGTTCTTAAAACGGGGTGTTAACATGCCGAGGTACCACTCTACTGTGTAGCCAAATAATAAGCCAGAATAAGCCGGAATAAACCATGAAGGTGGTGTACAGTCTTGAGAAATTAGCGAGATTTATTTCCACTTATTTAGCTTTAGAATATCAGCTAACTTCTGGGGTTCCGGGGTTGAGTCCCAAAAAGCGTAAAATGGGGTACAGAGGAGGATTTGGGATTTAGCCTTGTGTTAGAAGCTAGTTAGCTTTGTATCTTATGTTAGCCATGAACAGAACAACACGGACAGTTCCGAGTCTGTTCAGGCATTTATTACGGAGTCAGTGTCGTTTCAGATGACATAATGTTATCAGACGTGTTTACTTGCTGAAAGTCCTTCTGCGACGGTTTTGAATGTACCTAGTTTCACCCATGCTGGTGAATAGTTTGTGTAGTTAACGATTTGTTAGAATCCCTGTGATGCAGAGTGATGTATATAATGTTGTGCAAATATATTTTATCACATCACCCAGTTTTACTCATCATCGTTTGACCAGTCCTGTATAAAGGTTGTTCCATATAGGTGTGTAAAATAAATTGATTATGCAGTTTAATTGATCTTTTGTTGGTCATTTTTCAATTTAAGATGCTATTGAATCGAATTAAGTAAAATCCCCTAAAATCTAATGGATTTGACAATCTACCTGATTTACAGCTCCACAGATAAACTGCTCCCTGCTTAACAACATGGACATGTTCCTGTTGTTCCAACAAAGCCTCAAATAGGTGTTATAAAATGTACTCTTAAAATCCCCATGCTGTGCCTTTCACATAAAATGTTATGGAAAAAAAAACCTGAATGTTTCCCTGATGAACAGTGGAACAGCATGAAGCATCATAAATACCTTGACCCACTATATTTTATGGCCTATGTTTTATTTATGCTTTTGATTAATACAGCAAATGCAGCTTGATCATAAAGAAGCCAGATGTTGGAAATCATGAGTCAACAGCATGTTAGGATGCAGATGAAGCCAGGCGGTTGATTGAGCTTGCCGGATTATTGGCATTTAGATTCAACCAATAACTCATTGATGGAGAAATACTCTTGCCTGTGACAGACTGCTAAACATGTTGGGGTTGAACCTGAGCAATAGCATGCTGATTGAACTGTAAATCACTGCATCCTTTAATATGTACGGAATAAAATGTGACTTGGTGTGCTGTTGTTGTAGAAAAGTAGTCAACAGTTATGTGGTGTGATGTTGATAAAACCTGAAGGCAGATTATTTTCTAATAACAGCATCTAATAAAATTGTTTATTTCTCTATATTACAAAAGAAATTCAGGACATAGATAATTTCACTTAATGTTTTTAATTAATTATGTTTAGCTGTTAATCGAAAAGATTCTCCTTTCCTTTCTTGGTGTTAATAAGGAAAAAACTGGCACTTGTCATGTTGCTGTGAATTTGTTCTCCCTGTCCTGAAGACAGTTTAGGTTACAAAGCCTGAAGCAACAGCTTAACCACTAGAACTGAAGTATCCTTCCAAAAATGCTTACAGAAAGTGTCACCATGTCAACAGACCAGGGATGAACTGCCATTTGTTACAACATTAGTTGTTACCGTAGAAAGGACAATGTATTGTAAACAAGTGCATATTCATATACGAGCTCTATCCAGAAAAAAGTCCAGCATTTGATCATTGAACATGAATGGTTTGCATGACATCAGTGTAAACTGGGAGTCGAGGAGTGTGGACTGAAATGCGCATGCGTGATCAATGACGACTTCACTATACTAGCCAATGGGACTTGAGTGAGCATGTGCATTGTGTGGCCATTGCATTCAAAATGAATGAGTGAGCAACGAATCTGCATAAAATTTAGCATTAAGCTTGAACATTCCTCCACAGAAACTATTCAGATGATGCAGAAGCATTTCAGGGATGAGGCAACGCGTGCAGCGCTGATGAAAGTGTGGCACACGCGTCAAAGATGATCAAGAAACTGTTGAAAGTCATCCACATTATGGCAGACCTGCAACAAGCAGAATATTTGAGAATGTTGAACACACACACACACACACACACACACACACACACACACACACACACACACACACACACACACACACACACACACATAGTGCTATGGTGGACGGGTTGCAAGCAACAAAATTGGCAACTGTGAGAACTAGAAGCGTAATGAGTTTATTACATGTAATCCAGTAGAGATGGCGAAAAATTGATTCAGTAATGAATCACTATTGATTTTTAAATTATTTATTACCTTTATAATAGAGGTACAATGGTCGATCAGCCAGTGACCGGAATTGGTTGTTTTTCAGATTGATCAGCCTTGACCGATCATAGCCAACTGTTTGCCGAGTGCACAAGCTTGTCAGTGGTGCAACAGAAACTTGTTTTTATACCGTTACATTATTAAAAAGTTGTTGGTGTTAAAAAGTCCCCGCACAACCTTTTTTCTCCAAATCCTGATAGTGAATTATTCTCAAACCCACTCATTACACCCGCTTACACCAGTCTCAACACAACACAACACCACAAGCGCTAATTAGTCACAAAACACGCGTGTTAGAAGCTGCATGTACCCGCGTGCTAACAACCGCTGAACATGTGCTTCAAACTTTGCAGGCATTTGAGGCAGGAAAACATGACAATAATCCTATAAGTAGTAAACTCTGAACTATTCACACATTGACAAAAATAATACATATTTTTTGTAATAATAATTGTCGGATGAAAGATGCGTTCTATTCAATAAAAATAAATTTTATGTTAAATTTTTTATTTTTTTTTTAGTTGCTGCGCTTGGTTTTTAAGTGAAAAAGTTATAATGAATGGGCTACCTTTAATTACTCATGTTTAATTCAATTGTGAAGCTGTTGAATAAAGCTAAGGTATAAAACTTTTGACTTTCGACTCAACTTCTTTTTAAAGGTTCATGGTCTTAGCAAAATCAGGAAAAAATATAATATTGAATAAGAATATTTATAAAATCGCTATTTCAGTCGAATCTGCACCTAGGTATCATGATATTATATCAGGTGGTGACTGGTGATACTCATCCCTATAATAGTCATAACATAGCTGCATATTTTCCAGACAGACCTTTTTCCTCATCATCCCGAGATCGTGAGTTCCATTCTCTATGGGGAGGGATGGCATACCTGCACTTTCACATCGATCATGGCGACCAATTATGGGTGTCTGTTCTCAAAATGTCTTATGCTATCCCATCGTTGCATGAGCAGCAGTTAGTCGGCTGGTGTCAGGGAGGAAGCATGTGATGTGCTTTGTTTTCCCTGATTGAAAGTTAATCAACACCTTCTGAATGGTCAGATCTGAGAAATGTTTTGTTGTAATGGTTCATAATGCACGGTTACCTTTTTTTTTTTTTTATTACAAAAATTTTATAATTTGGTCAATGCATCATTTAGGAAAATGCATTTAATCGCTTATATTTAAATGTGAATTAAGGTTTCAGTGTGCGAATATTTGCCAGAAAATAATCACAAGATATTTTGAGGTTTTTATGCAAAGCTCATAAACAAAGAACGCTGAAACTGTGAAGGCAGATAAAATGTCGATTTAGAGCTTCCCCTGGTCTTACTGATAAATCTGTTGTTTTTTTTGTTGTTGTTTGTTTGTGTGTACTTGTTTGATAAACTTTATTTTTATAGTATACGTTTATGATTCTGTACTTGTATAAATGAGGATTTTATTAGTCACAGCTTTCTGTTCATGCTGACAAATCTTCGCGAGTCTTGAGAACTTCATTGTGCGCACTTAATGATGCTCATTTATTTTTTATGCCTTGGTTTTCGAGCAGTTTATTATTTATGCAGTATAAATACAATCATTATTGAGGTGTTCAATTTTACAAATCTCTTTCTATAATAATGCAGCAAGTGTTTACACATATTAATACAGATTTGTTGCAACACCCTGTTTATACAGAAACGTACTTGATTTTGTTTTCAATAGAATATCATCTTTGTAATACGTTGCCTCAACACATTGCTTCATCAGAAGCAGTTACATTGCTTCATAATTGCATTTTGTTGCAAAAAAGTTTTTTTTTTGCTCATGCACCAATCAGCCATAACATTAAAACCATTACCATCATAACCACCTAGGTTTTAATTTCCCTTTGTGCCCCTGGGGTAGTTCTGGCCCCTTAGGGCGTGACTCTGCAGGGCCACCCCACAGCATCCTTTAGATGCATCCTTTAGGTGCTATGGGGGTGGGGCCTTAGCGGACTGGCTCTTTCTTGTCTGGCGCCTCCTATGGGTGATTAGTCAGATTGGGATTTAGGGAAATTCATGGCCAAGTTGGCAGAGTCTTAGGCTCTTTGCCCTCTAAGCCCGTGTACGGTGGACTGTAGTGCAGTATGTGTTCTGGTGCCTTTCTACTATGGCCAGAATTTACTTTTTCAGTGCTGCGTTGGCTTTTCTGTGGGATCGGACTGGACAGACTGG
Source organism: Clarias macrocephalus (assembly GCA_011419295.1). Classification (NCBI taxonomy): domain Eukaryota; kingdom Metazoa; phylum Chordata; class Actinopteri; order Siluriformes; family Clariidae; genus Clarias; species Clarias macrocephalus. Next base: position 66,642 of record JAAGKR010001206.1, read on the forward strand.
CATTTGTTCCCTGTGGGCATGGGTGAGCCTTGAGTGCCCATGATCTTGTCACCAATTTACTGATGTATAGTAATCAGTCTTCTTCATTTAAGCCATCCTTGGTCCTAATGTTATGACGGGCAGTGTTCATGCATAATTTATCTTATTTAGTAATTCCTACCAATCCTAATCCCTCAGCTTGGCAGTACTTGGTTTAGTGATGATGCATCCAGTAGCTGAAGTGCTAAACTTGACCTTGAATGCTTCTTCTGAGACACTGGTAAAACCCAGTTTAGAACAAGGTTTTCAGAACGAGGATGAGCTCCTGAAAAAATGCAATTGCTCCATGATGATGCGTATCGTATTGTAGTTGCTGCTAATGACTGTGTTTGTATCTGGCGCTTAGAACCTGTCTGTACAGTATGTCGATTTTTTTATGGAGTGGAGCAAAAATATTTGGACAAGAAATTAATACATTTTAATTATACACACATCATATTTCAGAAACCATGATTATTATTTTTTTTTGATTTGTATTTTTGTTATTGTTTTATTTATTTATTTAGTAAATTAGGCCAAATATTATTTGTCAGGGACCCAAAGGAAAGTAGACACTTTGGGTATTTTTCTCATAAATAATTTTCTAGTGTTTAGTTATCAGCTCAGAGTTTTTAATATTGTTAGTTCAAGTTCTAGCTAGGTATTTATCATCTTTTTTTTTTTTTTTACTTTTACTTCTGCTTCATGTCATTGGCTGTATTGTGATGATGAAATTCATCCCAACAGGATCAAAGTCACAACAAGGTCAGATGTCAAACTTTTTTTTTTTAAGCTTTTTTTCATGTTTGAAGGGGCGTCCAAAGTAGTAACAAGGTATACTATGCAAACATAGAAGAAGAAGAAAAAAAAACAGGTGGGAATTACAAATAATAGCTACTGTTTGAGGTGAAGATGGGATGCTTCTTCATTTAATGTGAGACTGGTGTTTCATTGTCTATTTTTTGGAAGGTAGTAATATATATATATTTTAATTAAACTATTTGGAGAGTGACACCACTACCCAGAGTCTTCCCAAGTATGCGTGCTAGGAGGACGTGTCTCTTCTTTCACAAGAATGTATCCCTAAACAAAAAATTGGACCTGCATTGTCAGGTTTTATTGGAGCTGCAAGGATCTTTTTTCGACAGTGGAAAAGTCAGACAAGGCCTTACTTAGCTTAGTGATTTAGATTAATGACGCATTACCTTTTTGTATCCCTAACTGCAAGGTCTCATATAATCCAGTGGAAGTTTTCTGCAGTTTGGTCTCAATTCCTAGGGTATATAAGGACGGAAACACAATGGAAACATGGGAAACACAAAGTCACCCCTTACCACACTCTCGTCCCATTTCTCTTTCCATCTTTTCCTCTGCCAATCTTTTGCTCTCAGTATATTTGTTTGACACTTGTCAGACTTGTATAAAAACTTGAATTACATAAACAAGGCAGATGACTTGTTGGCATTGAATTCTTCAAGTAATATTGAGGTATCTTTAAAACAAAGAGTATACCCTGGAAAAATGTACATTAATTGAATACGCCACAAATGTAGCTGTAATATATAAATATTGAATAATTCATGATTTAAGTACTTTTAAGCTCCGTAATCAGCTTTTTCAAAATATATTTAAGAAATGTTAAAGAGTCTAGTTATGGAAACGGTCTGTTCTTTCTGTCGCATTGTACGGATGTTTAAGACCTGCTATTCAATCTCAATGCGACAGTGCCATCTAGTGGAACTCTAATGAAGATTGTTATATACAGGGGGGGGGAAGAAACTTTGTGCGTCTATGTTTTTTGAGTGTATAGGTTAAAAAATGTCCTTTTTTCCTCCAGACGGCGATGTTAAATAAGCATCTGAGTTCTCTGATGCCTGGTCTTACCGCGAAGGTTTTTAGGACCTACAACGCCTCCATGACACTGCAGCAGCAGCTCAAAGAGCTCAGCAATCGTAAGTCTCCCACCGACTGTAATTAACACTGCACTGCATTTGGAAAATCCATTTATACTTTCCTCAGCATGAATCATTCATATGACAGCATTTTTCTTTTCCGGACTTTATTCAAATTAAAATGCTAATTCGAAAATGCTAATTCAAATGTCTGTTTGCAATTACATTTCCTTTATGAACGTGATAATTGGAGATGTATTTTATATTCAATTGTGTATAAAATGTGTATTTGCATTTGTGGTTTTGTGCACAGTAACGTACAATGGGTGCCAAAATTATAATACAATGGTCAATTTGACATTTAGTTTTCAGTGGATAAACACGTCTTCCATGTTTTTTGAGGGGGGAAAAATGTAAAAAAGGAATCCATCTGCTTTTTCATCCTTACACTCAACATTGCCGGGAATAAAATACCATTGTAAGTGTTTTGCATTTCCATTTCCATTTTCACCGTCATTGAGTCAGCTCTGTCAATCCAGCTTTTCAGAGGTGACGAAATCACTTGTTGTGGAAGTGCGAATTCTTTTATAATGCTAAAAATATGGAGAAAGCAGGAGCTAAAAATCTTTCACCACTTGCCATGAGAACAAACACCCCCACGCTGGCTCTCTGTTCGGTTCTGTATCAAGTACCGAAAACTACTTCCAGACTTTAAAAGTATTTTCACACTCAGCCACGTTATCTGTTTGTGAACTGGGCCATATACACTCATTGAACACTGTTAATTTTCTGTTTTTTTTTTATTTTATTGTTCATAGCGTAGATTCAACATAAATGTAAACGTAAATGTTTCTTTAAAATTCTGGCTCAATTTATCATGAACGCAGCACACCATTGCACAGATGATTCAGGTGCACTTTCATGCATGTTCTGTTCTACTACATCCCAAAAATAGGAAAGACCATGAAGAATCCAGAACTTATGATCATGTTCAAAAACAAAAAAATTCGAGTTTTGCCTTTTTTTTCTATGGGACGTGGTGCATTACATCACTAAGCCACTTCCACCAGCCTGCTCTGCTGAGACCGGATCCATGGATGGTACCAGGTTATGACCTTAGCTCAAGAAGATTCTGACCTTACCTCTGTTTGACAGAAGAAATCAAGATTCATGAGACTATTATAATTTTTTTCTGAACCCACGATGGGCTTCTTCTGTTCTAGACAATCCAGCTCATCTGTTCTGAGATGCTTTTCTGCTCACCGCAGTTGTACAGAGCAGATATCCGAATTACTGTAGCCTTTCTGTCAGCTCGAACCAATATGTCCATTTTCCAATTAACACATTCATCAATCAGCCATCAACGATTGCTCACTGGATGTTTTTTCTTCATTGCACTACTCTGAGCAAACTCTATATACTGTACTGTTTTGTATGAAAATCCCAGGAGACCAGCAGTTATAATCAAACCAGCCCATCTGGCAACAACAATTACGCCATGGTCAAAATCGCTGCCATAACATAAGCCCCCCCGCCCCCTCCCAATTCTGATGGTTAAGCCGCTCGTCTGTATCTGCATGATTTTATGCAGTGCACTGCTGACACGGGATTAGCTGATTACTTATTTGCATGAATAAGTAGGTGTGTAAGGAGTGTGTGAACACACTACATAACCTCACACCCCAAACAAGCCAAAAGAGAGCCTGAGGGATTGTACGAGTGCGAGTTGTTTAACGTGACTTTTTAAACCTCTTTCAAGATTGCTCATGTGATGCTGTTTAGGTTTAACGAGATAAAACCTGAGAGGAGATGATCCGACGTAGAGGCAGTGCCATTCTGACATGCGGAATGAGAATTATATACAGTAAGCAACCAGTGAGTCACAAGTCATGCAGTGCAGAATTGTTAATCGGGCGACACATTCCCTCTCGGCTTACGTGTGAAAATCATCGACACGGACGATCTGGACATCTTTTATATTTTTACTGTTGTTGAAGGAGTTTGATTGTGCAGGCTAGACCAGTGATCCAGATCCAGACCGGCGATCTATTTACAAAAAAAAAAAAAAAAAGCCATCTAGCTGTACTTTAGCGCCGACACGAGCTATTGCAAAAGGGATAATTGCTATTCGACTGTTGGCTCAGTTAGTGAAACAGTTATTGATTAACACGGCAGCCTTTAACACACAAAAAACTGGCTACAGGCTACAAGTGTTTTAAAAACCACTTCTTGTAGACATGAGTTTTTTTTTTTCCCCTCTCTCCCTCCCTTCCTGTCTCTTTGTGCTGTTTTAAGACGGCTTTTCCCATCGTTGTCAGCCTGGGTTAAAGAAATCACCCTGGGATTGGGAGGTTCATATTTGGAAAGTGGAAAATGTCAAAATATGTTTGCGCTACAGAGAGCAGTGTGACCTTCACAGCACAGATAGCTCACGCCGTCGGAAGATTGCTGATAATACCAGGCATCACCAATAGCTTCCTGTCAAGTGAGATGATTTAAACATCTGTCTGAAAACACGGCGTGTGCTGCCTCAAGATCGCCAGAAACACTATGCATGCTGTAGTTGAAATATCTCAATTCTTAATAAGCTGCTGTCTGACTTTGGAGCAAAGCAACAACACGTCTCCTTCTGCTTCCTGAGTCTGCGCTGCTGAGCGGATAAAGCCATGAACGGCGTCACTTACAGAACACCACCGGAGATTTAAATTAGGATAATAAGACAGCGTGAATATTTTATCAGGGCTACGTTTATACAAGAACTCTACCTAGCTCTGCCGCTGTTTACTACAAAGAACAGCAGCTTACATCAATTTACAGTACACTTCACTTCCTGCCCTCATTAAGCCAAAATAAACCCTAATTAGTGATTGCAGCTACAGGTAATTATCAACAGTTTCCAGTATTTTTCTTCCCACTCTAATGATGCAATGTGTACAGTCCTGTGAGAACACATTTGCTCCTTCCTGATTTTTTTTCTTTCCTTCCTTTTTCTTTTTTGCATATTTGTCTCATTTAAATGATTCGGATCATCAGTGATAACTTGAGTAAGTACAAAATGCACCTTTTAAGTGACGATTTCATTTATTAAGGCAAAAAAAGCTGTCCAAACTGCCTAAACCTAATAACTAATTGTGCCACCCTCGGCAGGAAGAACTGCAATCAAGGGTTTGTGATACCTGGCGCTGAGTCTTGGAGTAATGTGGAGGAATTTAGCACATTTTTACTTTTTCACATAAGGCCAGACAGGTTTGGACAGCTTTTTTTTTTTTCTTAATAAATGAAATCATCATTTCTAAACTGCATTTTGTATTTACTCTGGTTATCTTTGTGTATTATTAAAATTATTTTGATGATATAAATCATTGAGGTGTGACAAATATGCAAAAGAAAAATCAGGACAAATAAAAAAAAAAATATATAGTTGCAAGCGGGCCCAAGCACCTGTGCCATCGCTGCCCGGGTGCACCGCACAACCTGTGTGCCTTTTGAACACGCCAACACCTCTAACCCCAGATGCTGAGGTCACTGAATATGGCATCAAGTTTAATGAAGTTTAGGGTATCGTCATGGCTGGATGTGTCTTTCTGGTGCTCCATCGCCAGGCAATGTACAACCTGGTACCTTTGCAGCATGTTAAAAACTCCAAAAATCCATTTGCTGATGTCACTCAATGTGGGCAGGGTTTGGTGGCGATCATAATGGCGCAGGTGCTTGGGCCAGTCATCGTTTGTGTAGGATGTGTAGTGCGTGTGTGTGTATTAATCCTTAGAAGAACAAGAAGGAACATCAGCACTGTTAAAACAGCATTATCAGAGCGATGTGCTGATGTCATAGTGCTGGAGCCCTAATGAGGTAACGGCTACCAGTCAGGGAGTTTGAAAGCTATCGAGTGCTTCCGGTATGGTTATGTATGATAATATCTTTTAACAGTTTTCCAGCGATGGTGCGGTCACTGGTCGTGGCCGAACAAGCTGAAAACCAGCTGATCGATTAGTGCATCTTCAGCTCAAATCCTAGGGTGTTAATATCAAGCAGCATTCAAATTAAAAAATAATTTAGCTTGCGTTCATGCTTAACTCCCTCATAATCATTAATTCCAACCAAGTTTCCACGTTAAAATGAGTGTGGATGTGTTTTTGAACTGGCTTGCTTTGCACCCAGTTGCCTCACAGTGTACATTTGCTCTCATGCACAATTAAATAAGTAAATTATTCTGCATCTTTCGTGGGCATGCTAGCACCCATAAATATTTACCCAGCAATTAGTGAAATCTGCTGTGTGTAGGGGTTGTGTTTGTGAGATTTACACTTTCCACAAATCCATAATTAAAAGAACCACGGCTACTTCTGCTGTGCATGAGTATATACACATTTCAATCGCTGACTGAAGACGAGCGTTAATTTGTAAAGGCAGTTGGAGTTCAGTGTGTTAAGGTTCCGAGTTACTAATCAGAATGTCGGCGGTTCAAGCCGTTATGAGGGTTGACCCTGCGCTATGACCCCAGCCTCCTAACAAAAACTGTGATATGCAAAGAATATAAAATGAAACTCCTTTATCCCTTACCTTATAAGAGGACTGATGACGTAATGAAGACGATGGTGTATGATGTAATAAGGTAAACAATCAAGGAATGAGTGGTGTGGTGTGCAGTCAAGCATCAAGTGGATGTACTGATAACTTCCCAGCATGTTTTATTCTTCGTATACAACAACATAAGAAGCAATTCTCTTGTACATTCTGTTAATTTCTGTTCATTTATGGTATTTGTAAATGTAGGATCAAATACAAAAATGCACAGCATCTACTAGAAGTGAATGAATTCACCAACTGAACACAATTGTTCATGCATATATTTTTTTACATGCATATCTTTCTCTCTGACTTGTGTACAGCTTCAGATAACGCGGCAGAGAAGCTGCTGTCCTATAACAGAGCGAACCGCGCGGTTGCAGTTCTCTGTAACCATCAGCGGGCACCGCCAAAGACCTTCGAGCAGTCCATGGCCAACCTGCAGGCTAAGGTGAGGAGTTTTCAGATATTAGAAGCATGAAAAGAAATTTGCCTAAAGTATTCCCTTGACAGCCTTCACATGCATAGAATTCCGCTCTAATTCATCCCACATGTGTTTTAACGGGTTGAGATCAGGCCAGTCAAGTTCTTCCTCACAAATCCATGTCTTTATGGACCTTGCTTTGTGCACTGGTGCACAGTCAAGTTGGAACTGGTGTGAGCATGTTTTTCAGGAGTTGGACTCGGCCCCTCTTGTCCAGTGAAAGAAACTCTTAAAGCTTCAGCATACCAAGACATTTTGGACAATTTCATGCTCCCAACTTTGTGGGAACAGTTTGGGGATGCCCGCTTCCCGTTCCAACATGACTACGCACCAGTGCACAAAGCAAGATCCATAAAGGCATGGATGAGAAAGTTTATAGTGGAAGACCCGATATAACACCTTTGGGATGAATTAGAGCGGAGACTGCTGGCCAGGCGTTCTTGTCCCACATCAGTGTCTGACTTTACAAATGCGCTTTTGGAAGAATAGTCAATTTTTGAATAGTCAAAAATTTCTACGAACTATGTAAAAAGCTTTCCCAGAAGAGTTGAAGCTGTAATAGCTGTAAAGGGTGGGCCAACATCATATTACAACCTATGGCTTAAGAATTGGATGTTATATAAGTTAATATACATGTGAAGGCAGGCAAGTGAATACTTTTGACAATATATGGTGTTTTGCATGACACTGCAGTTGCTGGATTTGAGGCTTGACATTCTTCTTTCTTTTCAGATCGACAGTAGGAGGGAGCAACTAGCACTTGCTAAAAAGGAGCTGAAGCAAGCCAAGAAGGAAGCCAAAGGGAGCTCAGACAGCAAACTTCTGGCGTAAGTGAAGAGTACAGTGTTCAACAGGGTGCTTGTCATATTAATGTGCATTCTCCTTCTTCTTGTTCCTTTGACTACATGAGAGGGGTAAACAAACTTGGTTTATTAAAATCATCAGTAGCGTCGCCTTCCTGTGAAGCACAGGCAACACACAACACATAGGGATCAATATCCATCAGTGTCATCGCCTTTCTGAAGCACAGGCAACACAAAACTCTTAAAACATTCATTAGAAATTGAAGAACTTTTATTTATTACTTAAATAAGTACTTTTATACTTATTTTAGTTTGGATGGACTACAGCTGAATGTGTGTGTGTTCAGCAGAGGAGAACTTTTGCTACAGTGTCCCTCTAATAACCTACGATCCCACTTAATCGATTTATTCGAACTTATTCTTCTCAGTAATGAGCAGAGTATGATTACTATATCTTAATGAATGTAATAAAGCGCAAGTGTGGAATAACTTATCGGGTGTTTTTGGCCTCTCTAAACTAACTTGCTATATTGGCGGTGATGCTAACCACAGGCTTCACCTGTACGGCAAAAAAGTTGGAGCGCCATTGATATTCAAAGTTCCTTTCCTCAGTATAAACCCATCAAATAGGAAAATGACCTTATTTGTATTTCATAAACCTAACGGGAAACCATAATGTCACTGTGTGTTTTAAAATAGGACAACGAAAAGTACAGAAATCCTTGTTTGTCACTTGTGTGCGAAGCACAGGCGACACACAGGGATCGCTATCTGTTGTCTCACATGGGCGATATCGTCATCTGTCATTATCGCATCATTTCATTTTTATACATACTGTAGCATGTAGGTGACGCAGATTGTCCTTGGAAGAAGACACATTTTTTGCTGATATGGTTTAGCTTTAAGGAAACAACATTTAAGGATTTTATGAAGTTCAATCCAACGGTTTCCTTTATAGCCTTTATGTTTATTATTATTTAGTCTGAAGGACCTTGTGACTTTCTTCGTGCTGTCACAGAACTGGTTAAGACTGTGTATGTGTGTTTAGTGTGGTGGAGAAGAAGAAGAAGGCAGTGCAGCGCTGTGAAGAGCAGCTGCTCAGGATGGAGGTTCAGGCGACAGACCGGGAAGAGAACAAGCAGATAGCCCTGGGCACCTCCAAACTAAACTACCTGGATCCACGCATCAGTGTGGCCTGGTGAGGCTGGTATTCAGGGTGCAAACTGACACAGAGTGAAACCGTGACAATTTATAAGGCGGCGCAGTTTGGTGGAGCCACTGCAATACGATTCGGGTCAAAATGTGGGACCAATTTCAAATCATACAAAATCCATATCCGAATATTGTTAATTTCTGAATAGGCTTACATGCAGAAGGATCACACACAACATGAGTGAATGTATGCAGCCTGACAGCTATTCATTTCCTGAAGTCATTGTGCTCGTGATGCTTTCCGTCTCCCTTGTCAATCACAGCAACACTGGCTAATCATGGGCATCCGCAAGCTCATGTTTGTGAATGGGGCAGGTAGTGCTTTCGGAAATGGGTGCTGTGTTGCTCTGTGTAGTTTGAAAGGACAAGCCTTACAGTGCTGAGTCATAGCTTTGGTACAGTATAACAGGGAATGGGGTGAGAATACCCCTTCCAAGTCCCCTGGAATAGACTTTGAGCCTTGAATTGAGCCTTAAACAACGGACATCTTGCAGCTTCATTGTACACCTTCCAGGAATAAAAATATGTGTAAATTAAAAACTAAATGTATATCCCTGGATGGTGGAAAAAACTGTCAGATGTGTTGTGTGATGTGTGAGCATCAGCAAGAATGAAAGGAAAGGTGTACAAGACAGACAGAGGTTAGATCAGCGATGCTCTACGGCTTAGAGAAAGTGACACAAAAAAAAGACAGAAGGCAGAGCTGAAGATGTTGAGGTTCTCTTTAGGAGTGACAAAGATGGATAGGGTCGAGAATGAGTCCATCAGAGGGACAACCCATGTTAGATGTTTTGGAGATAAAGTCAGAGAGGCCAGATTGAAGTGGTTTGGACATGTTCAGAGGAGACATTGTTCATATATCGGTAGAAGGATGCTGAAAGTTTGAACTGCCAGGCTGGAGGTGTAAAGGAAGACCAAGGAGGAGATTTATGGATGTAGTGAGAGAGGACATGAAGTAAGTTGGTGTGAGAGGATAGGATTAGATGGAGGCACATGATTTGCTGTGGCGACCCCTGAAAGGGAACAGCCGAAAGACAAAGATGATGATCCCTCATGAGCACGCCGGAGATAATGTAAGAAAGAAATCTTGAAAGGAGCAAGACTCAAAAGGGATCCCATCCTCCTTTGGATGAAGATTGACTAATTGATTTTTTTTTTAACCTTTTATCAACTAACTTATATCAGGTATAATATTATTTAAACTTGTACAGTATATTAAAAATACACAGGGATATCTGACAGGTTTTATATAACCATCAGATAGATCAGATACACAGTCCTTAACATTTTATGAGGTTTTAAATTATTGTGTTGAAATTAGAAGGAATATGCTTAGATTTTGAGTTTGTTTTTCTGTGTCCTGCTTTGTAGGTGTAAGAACATGGAGGTGTCACTTGATAAGATTTACAACAAGACTCAGAGGGATAAGTTCGCCTGGGCCATCGACATGACTGAGCTGGACTTTATGTTTTAACACCACGCTGTGCATTTACAGTTCTGGTTAAACCTTAAATGTTACGTTTTTTATAAAAGCACTTCTAGATGAATATTTTAGCATAAATTGTTACTTTTAAAATGCTGTCAGTTTATTCTGTTCTTTTAATCAAAGTTCAGCAACATGCATATATTTTACTACTATAAACTTATTAAACAGTTTTATGTTTCATATATTCAGCGTCATGTAATTATTACTGAGAAACAACATCCATGTAGATTAACAGTCACATTACAGTGCCTTTTAAACAAGTTAGACATTTCCAAAATGTTTTATATATACTGTAATATATAATTATATATAATAATTATTGGCACCCCTGGTTAAAATGTGTTCTTTAGCTAATGAAAAAATTCAGTTTTGTTCTAAATAACATACTGTAGGACCACAATGGAAAAAAAGATGAAATTCCTAACTTTAATTCAAGTGCATTTATTCAGTGGGAAAAAAAAATTATTAAGAAATAATTCTTTTCCATCAAATCATGGGTGCCACAATTATTAGCACCCCTGATGTTTAATACTTTGTACAACCCCCTTTTGCCAACAAAACAGCACCTAATTTTCTCCTATAATGTTTCACAAGATTAGAGAACACAGAAAGAGGGATCTTCGACCATTCCTCTTTGCACAATGTCTCTAAATCATCCAGTGACCCGACTCCTCTCCTCTGCACTCTCCTCTTCAGATCACTCCACAGGTTTTCAATGGGGTTGAGGTCTGGGGACTGAGAAGGCCATGGGAGGAGCTTGATTCTGTGTGTGGTGAACCATTTCTGTGTAAATTTGGCCACATGTTTTGGGTCATTATCTTGCTGAAAGACCCAGTGACGACCCATCTTCAGCTTTCGGGCAGAGGCCACCAGATTTTGCTTTAAAATGTCCTGGTATTTCAAAGCATTCATGATGCCATGCACACTAACAAGGTTCCCAGGGCCTCTGGAAGAGAAACAGCCCCACAGCATCACCGATCCTCCCCCTTACTTCACAGTGAGCATGAGGTGCTTTTCTGCATACTCATCTTTTGTGTTCCGCCATACCCACTTAGTGTTTGTTGACAAAAAGCTCTATCTTGGTCTCATCTGACCAAAGAACACAGTCCCAGTTGAAGCCCCAGTACCGCTTAGCAAACTCCAAACGTTTGCATTTATGATTGTGTCTGAGAAAAGGTTTTTTCCTTGCATGCATCCCAAAGAGCTTGTCGGCATGTAGATAGCGTCTGATAGTTGTTTTGGAGACTTTGTGACCCCAAGATGCTATCATTTGTTGCAGTTCTTTAACAATAAGCTTTGGAGAATTTTTTTTCTCTTACAAAATAAACTTGCGTCCTCGTCCAGGCTTGTTTACTACTGTTCCAGTTTTTTTTTTAACTTCTTAATGATTCCTCTCACAGTAGATATGGGCAGGTGCAGGTGGGTGGCTATTTTCTTGTACCCATTGCCTGACTTGTGAAGGTCGACACACATCTGCCTTACTTGAATGGTGTGTTCCTTTGTCTTTCCCATGTTGAGTGTCACATCATATTTATACCCCAGGGGAGCAGGAAGTGATAAATTACTAATTAAATGTTCCTAGATACTCTGATCAACTTTGTAAACTACTGCAGAAATGACAGAAATACTTCAGTTACATTTATTTTCTAGGAATTGTTAGGGGTGCCAATAATTGTGGAACAGGTTATTTTATGAAAAATAATTATTTGGTGCCAATAATTATGGAGGGCACTGTGTATATACACAGTGCCCTCCATAATTAGGGCACTGTGTGTATATATATACAGTGCCCTCCATAATTATTGGCACCCCTGGTTAAGATGTGTAGATGTGTGTGTGTATATATATATATATATATATAAATAAAATTATTTTAATTTTTTTCAAAATGCATTGTTTGTGTGTAGCTTTAAATGAAAGCAGTAAAAAAAAAATCTTTTTCTAGCCAGTGTGACCATGTTTCATACATTTTTAGGCTTTTCCCCACCCACATGTCTGTAAAAAAAATAAATAAAAAATAACTAAATAAATAAGCGGGAACAAATACAATTGTTAATTCATGATATCTTCAATATTTAATGGTATACAAGTTATACTACAGCTAAGAATTAAGAAAGGCTAGGATAGCTACAGTATTGATGGTCAGAGAATAGCAGAGCTGAGCATTGAGCTGGGGTGGAGGGTCTTGTGATATGAGGTCACAAGAGGGGAAAATCTGATTTGCTTGTTTAAGCTCTGGCCATTCTAAAAAGGGAAAATAGCAGTGGCTGTGTGTGTTTTCACAGACCAGAGATCCATCTGAATACCTAAAGACTAGAAAGACAAACACTTTGCATAATAGGTCTCCATTAAAGGTCTCCATTATTTGTAAGCCCTGTTTTTTTCACCACATTCAGGGTTTCCTGTGGCTGTTTATTATAGATATTCACATTTATAGCATTTGGTAGACATTCTTATCCACAGTAACTTCCACAAGTGCTTTGTAGTATTTGTCAATAAACAAGTCCTCCCCTAGTACAAATATGCCAGTGTTTGATTAAGTCCTGTTAGATAAGCGTTAGTGTGGGAGTTTGTACAAATGTGTAGATTTAGTGCTGACTGCATTGCTTACTGAGGAGCTGGGTTTTTTAGCTGGTAAGAAGGCTAGTATAGAGAAAAGTCTTGATGGCAGTTTTCCTCGTGTCTCAAAGTATTACAGGTTGAGACGTGCTTGGGGCTCGACAGGATCATGATGAAGAATGGGGTTTGATCGGCGTGTTCCTGTAGGTGATCATTTTTTTCAACTTCGTAGGCCAGTGTTTGAAATTGTGATGATGGAAGTTAGAAGCAGCCAGTGAAGAGAATGTGGCTACGGGGGTGTGGTGTGAGGACACCAGTGTCAGGAAAAAATACTTTTTTGTCTTTATTCTGACACTTTCTGGCTTTCTGTATTAAAGTTCTCCAGTTTGTTAGATGCTGCGATGAGCAGAAGTTTATTCTAGAAGTTTCGTGCAATGGTGTGAACATCTGGACCTTTGTCAGTATACAGTATGAGCCACGTACTACACTTTCTGCCATCAAGTTACACAATGGTCAGTCCAAACACAAAAAATAACTGGCAGGAAAAAAAAGTTGACTATGGGGGAAAGGACCAGGATGCCAAAGACATTCATGAATTTTCAATCGACTGTGTAGTGTACAGTCGTGTTATTTATTTCAGAAGTGGGACTTTTGCCTCATTTTTTTTCTCAAACAGATGTTTGTGTGTGAAAAAGGTTTCCCCTCTCTTCCATCAACCTATGCTTTTCATTTTCCTTTGAGTGGTATGAGGTTTTTTTTTCTTTTCCATTTTTACACCTGTTTTGCTCCTGATGAATCTTTTTCATTAATTACTGAGAAATGCTGGGCTCACTAGGGATTCATTAATTAAAGTCAGAAATAAATCAGACAGTAGTAAAAAAAGGAAAACTGCACAAGTTTTTTTTTATTTTATTTTAAATATGAAACCATTTTAATAGCTGAAACTGGAATGGTGTTTGTTTGGCACGTAGATAGTGCTCATATTACAGTAACAGGCCTCATCAATGCAGCTGGCTGGCCTTTAAGGTGCCTAAAAAAATGATGCGCACTATCAATAAAGAAAAAGAAATCCTAAATATTAAAGAATACTATCAATAGTATCCATTGCTATTAGTTGAAGTCAGTATAAAAAGAACTATACAACAATACATCAAATCAAAGCAGGCAGCACTACTGGGGAAAAGTTGCTGCTCTTGAAGAGTTTCCTTTACTCCATCATTAGTGGGCAACCTGTAAGAGAATGGCTGATTTTAGCTTTGCTAACGGCTGTACGCTAAACAGCAATTAAGTCAGAACACCATTTTTTTTTTTTTTATACATAAAGCTTGGTAAGATATTTAAGGCGAGTGTAAAAGTTACCTTCATTAAGATGCCTCAGCTTCTTTGGGCTTGTTCTCTCCTTCTGCCTCCTCCACACCAGCCTGGGTCATTAAGTCAGCGATGTTCTTCTCCAAGTCATCAATACGTGTGCTCATCTCATCAAGTAACTCTTGTTAAGGAAGTCAGATGGAGTACTAGGGCAGCTGGGGCTTTTGATATGCAAATGTTTCCCCTGACGCTGCTAAAGATGCATTGAAACAATGGAGCTCTACTAAAATGTGCAAGCTGATGAAAATCAAAAAGGGGGAAAAATGCCTGGTGAGTTTAAAGAGCATTGAGGGTAGGACCAAGTCTCTGAATATAAAGTACCTGTTTGTGTAGAAGTAGTGCAATATAATATGAACTGGTGCATTATTTTAACTGTATGAGTAAACCACATACTGTATACAGAATACATTTTAAAGCTACAGATTTGTATTACATTTGTGGGCTGTTATTTTTCCGGGTGTTGATGTTCCACATGGACGGTGATGGAACTTCTGTGAAAATTAATTCTGAAAGTTTCCTTCTGCTCTTCATGATGAGGTTTGCAATGCAAGGAAGCTGAAAAATTAGACAGAGATTTCAGTAACTCCTCAAAATCTCCAGACAATCCCCAACAAACTGTGAGATATATATAATCTCTCCAGTAGGTCCTGTGTTAACGTCTGGGTCTCACTCCAGCAGGACTGTCCATAAAGAGGTGGGATAAGACACCCCTCAGGGGGTTAAGACACCAAGTTACAAATCATCAGGTCGGCAGTTCAAGTCTCAGCTCCACCAGGATGCCATTGCTGGGGCCATGAGCAAGGCACTTAACCCCATCTGCTCCAGGACCGCTGTATCATGGCTGACCGCGTGCTCCAGCCATAGCTATGCTGGGATGTGCGAAGAAAGTCTTTTACTGTGCAATACTGTATGTTACAAATAAAGGCACAACTTGACCTATAATCTGAATTTAAAGTTAAAACACTGATCATAGCTTAAAAAGACTAACATGAAGGTGTTCATTTCCCTATGTTGTAGCTTGAAATAATTACATGAAATGCAGCTTATTACAGCAAATACTCGTTGATATTTTTTTGCTATTCTAATTTTGGTAAAAAACACAGAGGAAACAAGTCGAGAAGACAGATTGTGTGGAAGTGCCGGATAAAGCAGACGGAGAGTTCAAGACACAGAAGCATTAGATCCATGCAAGGAATACAACATAGGTCAATGACAATAAAAAAAAATTGATGTGCTTATATGAAAGCCTTGCCAGTGTATGTTAATGGGGAGGCTTCAGACATCAAACTGTATTGCGTCAGGAAGGGCATCCAGCATAAACATCTGTGCCAAGTTGTGGGTGGATCACAAGGTCCGCTGTGTCCAGCAAAAAGACTTAAAACAACTGTAGGGGTGGCAATATTTTAAATGTTCTTTTTTCTGAATGAGGTGTAATTATTGAGTGTGTTTGTTTCTAACTTACTGAAGTATCACTGAAACACATGGTCAAAACACAGAATTGGTGCTAATTGGATGTAATTTTCTTTGTTATACTGTATATATAATACAGCAAATGTGTGTGCCAAAGAAGCTACTTCTAAAGTTTTTGCAATATGTAAGTGACCAATCTCGCTTTCCTAAAAATTTCAAGTTGATAACTTCAGCCGTTTCAGAGAGATGATTTTATATTTGCCCCAAAAATGCCAATTATTCAGAATTATACCGTCTTGCTTCAAACAGTAATAATTTAAAATGCTAATTATTCATATTTCTTTTAATATTTATACTAATATTGAAGTAAGCTTCTAGAAGCATATGACCTGTAAAAATGTATTAAAGTAGTGTCTGGAATTATGTCAAATTCATGTTGCAATATTTTATCAATTTCAGATTTATGTCTTTTCATGTAAAATCTAAATTGGACAAATTTAATCTGAATGACAATTAAGATCGTTGAAAGATTTGAAAAAAAAAGTTACATACACTACATTAAAAGGGCACAAAGTTGTAATTAGCAAATGTGTTTCTTTTTTTATCTGATAAAAATATAAATGTGTATGCACACAAAAAAAGGATGGATCTGGAGATAAGAAGCATTAAGTATTATGAAAAATGGGGTTATATGATCCTATCGGAAGATTCCCTTTTTGCCCAAGGTGTGACACTTTTTAGCACCAATAACACATTGTGACATTGTGTCTTCAAACATATAATCTGCCCTATTATGAGATCAGACCATTATCCAAGACCAACATAGTGGATGCAAACTGCCGGTAAACACCAGGACGATCAGACTACTCATCGCTACTTGATATCGTGTGTGTTTCATTAGAGGAAGGATATTTCTCCCAATGATTTGATCTGACATGGTCTGGAATTTGTCCTGCATCTGCTGCAGCAGCGTCTGCACCTGTCACAGAGCAAAACATAAGAGTTAGGTTACACAGTTCAGCGCTGAAATGTTGGAACCATCAGATCAGATGAGTTTGTAATGAAACAGGTAACAGATAAACAAAATCTAATTCTACCCATTTCTAACTGTACTGTCAAGAACTCCATGTCATACCGTGTGCAGCTTCAGACACAGCAACCGACCATAACCGACTCATTCCACAAACACTAATTCGCAGGTAAAGTAATTAATTCATTACTATAACTGATATAAACATACACACAGTATATAGCAATAAGCCTTGAACACTGTTATGCTAGCTAGCTTGACTAGACTAGCCTAGCCTCGTTTAGTTTAGTTTAGCAGATGCTTGAGACTCACCACTGCTGTAAGGTCCTGCACCGATTTCGGGTCTGTTTCAGCCATAATTAGTGTTTTAAATTAACCTGAAACAAAATGCACCAGTGATTTGAAGTCGAGCGCAGTAATTCTACGCGTACTAGAAATAAACAAACAGCTGCTGTGGCCAAACCGGCGGCGAGAGTGACTGCGCAAGATCTCGCGAGATTTATTGTGTTGGAACGAAATCGCGTGTTGGATGGAATTTCAGTTTCCAAACCTTAACAAGAACAAAACAAGCGTCTCTTCGCCTGTTATAGAAATATAATATATTTATAAATATTTAACACTCTGTTTCAAAATAAATGTGAAATCTGGTGTCAGTTGTGTAAATGAGGTGTTTTTTGTCCTGTATGAGCTCCACTCCGCCCCGCAGGCGGACAGACAAGCAGGCAGGCTTTACCCCGTTGCTGTGCTGTGTTTTCTCCTGTTTTTATTTATTTATTATTATTATTTCATTAATATTTAAGCCGAATTCTTCCTTAAATCTACACACATTAAGCATAGCTAGCATACTCGGAGTTAAAACCGCATCAGTGTAGTGATAACCTCAACACACACAAACACGGGATACAGGAACTCGGGCTGGCTGTAATCTTCGCCTAGTATTAAGGTAAACATTAGCTTATCTTATAATGTCAAGCTGTCTCTCTGTTTATTGACATGTAAAAAAAAAAATTAAGTAATAGTGGCATAGTTATTAAAACAAGACAGGTTTAATTTAATCCGCAGTGTTGCTTTGACTATAGTGTTAAAACAGATTTCTCTGATTTCTTCCTGGTCAATGTGAACATCATAAGCAAACTAAATGCTCATGAACTGTCTTTCCCTTCTTTCTTACGTTTATTTTTTGTCCTGTCTTTGCTTTTTTTTTTTTCCTTTTTAAATGGAAAATTATTCATGTTAATAGTTGTCTCGTGCACTTTACGGGCGCGCGCACTATTCTTAGACTGCTCGGATTAGTCTTGTGTTTCTACATGTGCTCTACATTTCCTTCTGTCCTTAAAGAGAAACCACATACACATACTGAATCTTATAAATCTTATACAGTTTGCTAATATGTGCACGGTGTGTGTGTGTAATTTGAGTCAGGGGGGGAAAAAAGGAAGTAGATGGAGTATAAACTGGAACAAAGTGAGCAGTGTAAGGGAAAGCCCAACCCCAAGCCAAGCCACAGTTCAGTTACTCAGTTACTTTGTTCAGTTAAAGCAAAGCTCCACCTTACACTATATTTTGTTCCTTTTCAGATACATATTATGTGTTCAGTTATCCTGAAGTTAGTGACTGTGTGTCATGCTGACATCATTTGTTAGCCATGTTGCCTTACTCCTCTAAGGTTTAGGGTTCGAATCTCATCCCCTGGTCTTTGCGTTCGGATTTCTTATGAGTCTTTTACCGCAAGTTGTTCTCCTTGGTGGGGTATAAAGACAAATGTTTTTATTATTAGCCAAAGGAGGACTGTCGGAACACTGTGAATTCATGATGTACCCAACTCAAAATGTTCACACTCTTTGGTTCAGGGTTCGAATCTCGTCACTTCTTCTTCTTCTTCTTCTTTGTTTAATGGATATTGGAATCCAATAGGTTACATTAGGTCTCGATTTTCCTTAAAACGTCCAGTGCGTCCTTTCCTACTCTTGTCTTGTCTTGTTTTGTGTCTCAAACCCTTAGTTTGCTCTATCCGGTATTTCCACACGCATTTTCTCCTAGACACATTTCCCTTTCTAGTTGGAGTTCTGTAAGTTCCATCACCGCCACCTATAGATATCACTGTCCTCAGCCTCTCTGTCCTTTAAAGCCAACTTTCCAGTCCTCCTTAAACATGAAATGCTTTTTTTCCTGATCAGTAACTCACTCATTCATCGTCTATACCACTACAGGGTTGTGGAGGGCCTGGAGCCTATTGCAGGGCCCAATGCGGGGTATACCCAGGACAGGGTGCCAGTCGATTGCAAGGAATACGCATACACATGCTCATTCACAAATTTACGTACATTTACAGCATACAAACGCCTTTATCCTGAGAAATTTACATTTTTATCTCATTAGCAGTTAAGGGCAACTTGGTAGTTGTGGGGTTTGAACCTGGGACCTTCTGACATGTAGTCCAATGCCTTAATCACTGAATTACCCATGCCAGAAGGCCTAATCTGTATGTCTTTGAACTGTGGGAAGAAACCACAGAGTAGTACCTAGAGGAAAACCACCAAGCATGGGGAGAACATGCAAACTTCATGCATCCAGACCCTGAGGCAGGAATCAAACCCATATCCTGGAGGTGCAAGGTGACAGTGATAGCCACTGTGCCGCCGTGATCGGTGCCTCCCCATTCTAAAAGACTGCCAATATTAGCTTCTATTCTCTCCAGTCCTTGGAGCTGTGATATCATAGCTAGCCTCTCCTGCATATTTTTCCTGCACAAGAGCAATACATGCTTCCTCTTTTCGTTTTGTTCCCCTTCTTATCAGGTTCGGGGGTTGAGTCTCGTCTTTGGTCTGAGTTAGTCTTTCAGGTTGTTCCAGTTGAGGGGTTATATGGACAAACATTTGTGTTTTTATATTAGACAAAGGAGGACTGTCAGTACTCTGTGATTTGTCATGTACCCAACTCAAAATGTTCACACAAAAATCAACACGTTCTGCAGGCAAGCTTCCTGTGTTCCTCTTGTTTCACCGAAGGCCATGCTCATGCAAATACGCCACAAACAGCATGATTTGAATAGCATTACTTAGTAACCACTGGCTTTGTATTGAAGTTTAGGACAGAAGTAGACTCATGACTGTCCTGAAGAAGGGCTAACTGTAAGCATACACCTTAACTAGATCAGCAAGGTAGGAGTGGCAATAAATGTCTCCCATACAGTGTTAAAAAACAAACAA
>JAAGKR010001206.1:86701-136332 GCA_011419295.1 Clarias macrocephalus
AACCACAGAGTAGTACCTAGAGGAAAACCACCAAGCATGGGGAGAACATGCAAACTTCATGCATCCAGACCCTGAGGCAGGAATCAAACCCATATCCTGGAGGTGCAAGGTGACAGTGATAGCCACTGTGCCGCCGTGATCGGTGCCTCCCCGTTCTAAAAGACTTCCAATATTAGCTTCTATTCTCTCCAGTCCTTGGAGCTGTGATATCATAGCTAGCCTCTCCTGCATATTTTTCCTGCACAAGAGCAATACATGCTTCCTCTTTTCGTTTTGTTTCCCTTCTTATCACATCTACTTCTTTGCCCCTGTATTAAATGCAAATTTTCACTTGTTGATTTAGGTTTCGTGTTTTACGTCATTCCAGTGAGAAGTTAGTGTTTGTGTGTCATGCTGATGTCATTCGTCAGCACTGTTGCTTTACACTTCACAGGTTCAGGGGTCGAGTCTCGTCTTTGGTCTGAGTTAGTCTTTCAGGTTGTTCCAGTTGAGGGGTTATATGGACAAACATTTGTGTTTTTATATTAGACAAAGGAGGACTGTCAGTACTCTGTGATTTGTCATGTACCCACCTCAAAATGTTCACACAAAAATCAACACGTTCTGCAGGCAAGCTTCCTGTGTTCCTCTTGTTTCACCGAAGGCCATGCTCATGCAAATACGCCACAAACAGCATGATTTGAATAGCATTACTTAGTAACCACTGGCTTTGTATTGAAGTTTAGGACAGAAGTAGACTCATGACTGTCCTGAAGAAGGGCTAACTGTAAGCATACACCTTAACTAGATCAGCAAGGTAGGAGTGGCAATAAATGTCTCCCATACAGTGTTAAAAAACAAACAACAAAAAAAAAAACAGCACTGCTGAGCCTGATACACTCATATCAGTGTGACACACACACTGTCATATCATTGTCACTGCTGCAGTAAGTACGGTTACACCACTCAGTAAAAATAGACTGTTGACACGAGTGGTTTAATGGTGTTCCTTTCTATTGGTAGATGTACAGATGAACAGGAACATGTGTGTTAGTGCGAATAATTGTACATCAACTAGTGCACCTATGTGTTGGTGTGTACATATACAGTACTGTGCAAAAGTTTGTGCACAGGAAAATATTTATAGGCTAGAAAAGAAAACAACATTATGAGAATTTTCAGAAAAAGAAAAAAAAAAGAAGAAAACTTCTGGGTTTTGCATGCATGAAAAAATAACTGCAGACTGTGGCTGGTTCTGCAGCATGTTCAGTAAAAGTAAAGAGCTAATTTACATTTAGAAAATGCACAGATTGTACCTGGGATTATACTTTAAGCAAAGGATAATTAATATTTACTGCTTTTTATAGGATTGTGGTATTTTTTTGAATGTAGAAACTTTTTGAAGACATTCTCTCTCTACAGCAGATATCAGATATGACCACCTGCCTAATGTTGAGTTGTTCCCCCTTTTTGCCAATATAATAGTGATGCATTCTGACACCTTTCTATGTGAACCAGCGTTAACCTTTTCTTCAATTTGATCAACACTAGCACTTCTACTGGATCACACTCGGCCCATGTGCATAAGTACTCCATTGCCACTGAAGCTGCCACCCTGTCGCCAGCTCACCGGTTTTCTTTCCTTGGATTACTTTTGTCCTGCCCACTGCAGACCAGGAACATCCCACGACAGCTGCAGTTTTGGACTTGCTCTGACCCAGTCCTCTAGCCATCATAATTTGGCCCTTATCAACATCACTCAAATCCTTATGATTGCCTATTTTTTTCTTGCTTCCAACACATCAACTTGAGGAAAAAGTTGATGCTTAATATATCACACCCATCTTCAGCTGCCATTGTAATGAGATATTGAAAATGTAGCTACTGTGAGAAAAGCTAAATTGTGATGGCTGGACAACCGATTCAGAGCAACTCCCAAACAGCAGCTCTTGTGGGATGTTTTGGTGTGATCCAAGGAAGGAAAACCAGTTAACTGGCCACAGGGTCATGGCTGTCCAAGGCTCACTGATGCACAGCTGGCCCACGTAGTCCGATCCAATAGCAGAGCTGGTGTACAGTAGCTCAATTTAGGGAAAAGATTTATTGCTGGTTCAGAACACACAGATCAGGTCTGTTTCGGTGTCAAAATGGGGGACCTACTCAATATTATGCAGGTGGTCACGTGTATTCATGGTAATGTGTTTGTGGGCACGTGTAGGGAGCACAATCACGAGGAATAGTTGAAAGCCATTTCTAACTTTTCGGTAACTACTAAGTGTAATGAGTACAGACCGTTCTTCTGCAGAAGTCTTATCTAACTGATAAAAAAAAAAAGCCCAGCGATTGAGGGGCGCTTTTTTTTTTTTCATTTACAGAAAAGGAAGGAAATTCTTCTGTTGCATTTAGATGATGAATGATTTCATAAAGCAGGCAGAGGGTGCCATGAGGCTGAGCTGAAATTGGATTTCGAAATTTTTTTGTGCAACCCCTTATGAGACTATAGTCACTTCTCTTTCTCTCTCTTGCTCGCTCGCTCGCTCGCTCTCATTCACAGTGTGTTAGAACATGTCGGTAGCTCTCAACAGGTTCAGTGTGTGGTAATGAAGGGCAGGACAATATGGGAGTAATTAATCCTGCTTGAGATAAGTAATTATTCCTTCTTGAGATGAGTAATTAATTCTGTTTGAGGTGAAGGAATGAATCATAGTACAGTTCCAGTGTCGGCGTCAGCAAAGCTTCATTCAGGTGCATGCATGGACATGTGCATGAAGCAGTTTTTTTGCTTTCTTTATGACAAAGACCTTTATTCTTCCTTCTTTAAAGGTCCCTGATTTTATTATTCCTGTAACAATTTAACATGAGTCTCATAGTGTACAATATATATATATATGTGTGTGTGTGTGTGTGTGTGTGTGTGTGTGTGTGTGTGTGTGTGTGTGTGTGTGTGTGTATTAATGGTCCAGCTGAAACACATCTCAATGCATTTTTTCATTCTTCGTCTGTTTCACTCCTCTGAACACACCCTTTTAGTGCCCCATTAGAGGACTGCAGAGCTGAGCAGCAAGTTGTAGGAGGGTTTTTTTTAAATTATTTTTAATATGAGGTCACATTAGGAGGAAGATCTGATTGGCTTGTTTAAGCCCCAGTCAAAACAAACCAAAAAATATGTGTATTATTATTATTATTATTATTATTATTATTATTATTATTATTATTAACTTCTAGGTCTGAAATAATCCCTGCCTCCAGCAAGCATGAATAGCTTAAACTCCTGGTCTACGAAGTGAATGAAGAAAGTTGGATTAGCTGGTAGAGAAGGGCTTGTGTTCCTTATAATTGCAATTCTCCTTACAGGCAGCAGAGGGCAGTAAAAACGAAAAACTCCCTATTTATTATTATTATTATTATATTGTCATGTAATTTGTCATGACATTCTTTTGATACAGCATTGAAGTATAATTGTTACTGTTTTCCTGATATTTCATGCTTTTTATTTTTACCTGTATGAT
The DNA here is from genome assembly GCA_011419295.1 of Clarias macrocephalus. NCBI lineage: Eukaryota > Metazoa > Chordata > Actinopteri > Siluriformes > Clariidae > Clarias > Clarias macrocephalus. The sequence goes on from JAAGKR010001206.1 coordinate 90,190, forward strand.
ATTAAACATAAGATGTTATGTGATATCTCAAGGACAGTGTATGAGTTCAGCAACAGCGACTGGAGGAGGAGAAGGAGGAGGTGGTGGTGCTGGTGTAGTTCTGAGCCATGGATCCTGATCTGGAGGAGTCAATCGAGTCGATGGAGAGCTCGTGGGCTCTTCTGTCATGGCTGGCCTCGTTTGTGATGGTGTTTGGGGGCGTAGTGCCGTACATCCCTCAGTACCAGGAGATCCAGAAGACTAGCAACACTGAAGGTTTCTCTACCCGCGTGTGCCTGGTTCTGCTCATTGCCAATATACTGCGCATCTTCTTCTGGTGAGGGCAGAAGGAGTAATTCTACATTATCTACACTAGTGTTACAATACTAGAAGTGATTATACAACAGGAATACAAATCAAAGTTGTATTGTTTTATGGATTGTATACGTGTGTGTGTGTGTGTGTGTGCAGGGTCGGGAAGCAGTTTGTGTGTGTGTGTGTGTGTGTGTGTGTGTGTGTGTGTGTGTGTGCAGGGTCGGGAAGCAGTTTGAACTGACTCTGCTTGTGCAGAGTGTGGTGATGATTTTAACCATGCTGGCTATGCTACACCTGTGCTGCACTGTCCAGATTAGCAACCGCGTCAGCACCAAACAGCACCGCATTACAGGTACTGACATTTCCAGATCCAGATTAGGAGATTATAGTGCCAGGATTTTGCACAATAAGAAGAATTCTGGCCCACATTGTGTTTGCGACCTTAGGATACATTATATATGTTTGGATATATGGATGCATTTAAGCAACAGTAGTGTTTTTATTTTCATAATTTCTGTAAAAAAAAAAAAAAGGCATTTTTACTGTTTCTAACAATTTACAAGCAAGATCTTTTAAAGACAGGAAAGATACAGGCTTATGCAAAAGTTTAGGCACCCCTTGATAAATAACAGATTTTGGTGATTTATTTATTTATTTATTTATTTTACATTTCTTGAAAATGGAAAAAAATGCACAATATTTTCAGCAAACATTGATGCATAGGTACTTTTTATGTCATTGAACAAACTGAACAACTGAACAAAGATAAATAAAAAAAAACATTATTGTGGCACTGTGCAAAAGTTTGGGCACCCTAAGAGTTCCAGTGTCTCAGATTCTTTTTGCAAGGTTTCAGACCTTAATTAGCTTGTTAGATCTGATGCATGGCAACAGCTATCATTAGTAAATGCCAATTTCAAAGCTTTACAAATATTTTGACTCTTCAAACCTTGTGCACACACTTGCGGACACTCAATGCCATAGCGCCATAATAATGTTTTTATTTTTGTTCAATTTATGGCATAAGTAACATAAGTAACTATGCATAAATGTTTGCTGAAAATATTGTGCATTTTCTTCCATTTCTAAGAGAGACTGTGTTAACATCTTCTCAATAATAAAAAAAAATCATCAAAATCTGTTATTTATCAAGGTGTGTCAAAACCTTTGCATAAGACTATAGGTCTTATATTGTACCTCTAGGATGCACTGCAGCTCAAATGTATGATCAAATGTTTGAGGACACCTGCTCTTAACACTTACACAAGGGTCTTCCTCAAGACGTTGCGAACCCACATTTGTCTCGAATGTTTTGTTTACTGGAGCAGCGAAGTTTTATGTCACTGGAAATAAGAGTCCCGAACATGTTCTAGCATGACAAGTCCCCCTGTGCATAAGGGCAGGTCCATGAAGATGCGGTTTGCCAAGTTTGGAGTATAAGATCTCGAGTGGCTCACACACAGCTCTGATCTCATCCCTATTGGGATGAATTAAAATCCCAACTTGGCACCTCACCTGATATCAGTGCCCAAGCTCTTCTGCTGTTGTGACTGAATGGAAAGATCGCTTACAGGCACGGAGCTTCCCAGAAGACTGGAGGCTGTTAAAGCAGGAAAGAAGAAACGATTCAGGTTTAACACCCAGGGTTTTAATAGTGAGGCGTGAATGTACTTTTGGGCATAGTTTATCATGTTTACGACACGGTTGCATTGAGTTTCTTTTATATATTTTTTATTTATTTCAATGAATCCCTACTCTATACTATAAGTGTTGTCAGCATGTTATCTGACAGTTCCTCAACCTCAGCTACATTACTCCAGTTCAGAATTAACCCCAACAGGTCATGTGTGGAGGCGGCACAGTGGTGTAGTGGTCGCCTTGCACCTCCAGGGGCCAGGCTCGATTCCCTTCTCTATGTGCATGGAGTTTGCATGTTCTCCCCGTGCTTGGTGGGTTTCCTCCAGGTACTCCGGTTTCCTCCCACAGTCCAAAGACATGCAGATTAGGCTAACTGGCATTCCCAAATTTCAGGAATGAGTGTGTGTATGTGTGTGCACTGCGATGGATTGACATCCTGTCCAGGGTGTACCCTGCTTCGTGCCCTAAGCCTCCTGGAATTGGCTATCCCCCCCCCCCCCCACCCCCCCCCGCGACCCTGAATACAGGATAAAGCAGTATAGACGATGAGTGAGAATGAGAGAGATGAGATGTGTGCTGAACGTTCAATCACCTCAATCCTATTCATTCATGTAAACGAACAAAGCTTCCGTTTGTCTCGCAAGCTTCATATCTGATCGCTCGCTTTCACAGACATGAAAGTAAAAACCTCCCACAGTATCGTATCTGTTAGAATAGTATATTTGTATTCGGTTACATCTCTCTTCTACCTGGAGCTCTCGAATGAACCCGAAATAAGCGAGCTCAGACAGCGGCTGTATCAGAATGGAACCGATGCAGACTTAAGAAGCAGACTGGAACACAATGAAACAATGAATCAGAGGTAATGCACTGAAGTAATGGAATTAACATCCATTTGAGCTGATTTTATGAGCGTAGCAGTGCCCTGTGGACCGTTGACGCTCCTTGTGCATTATTGAGTGCACTTGTATCGCCAGAAGAGGGCGCTATCGACCTGAGAAAAGCTCATTTTCGTTCCCCTGTAAAGCCATTTTTCCTCGTCTTGCCCCAGAGTGAGTCATTTCTTTTCATTCAGTTAGCTGGAGTTTGACTGTATAATGGCATGAGACTGTATAATGACTCGCACCTCCTGTTTATAATTCAAATTGCCAAATGCTCACTATCGTTGTGCCGGTTGGATGAATCAGAGGAACGTGGAACCCTGTTAATGTTTCAAATGTAAGTTGTTGCAATATTTATATCATTACAGGTGATGCTGGCAAACGTCATGGCCTCAGTCCATGGTCCAGTCTTAAATATTTGACACCGTTGTGTATACAGAGCCGTATCTGTAACTAGATTCGGCGAAAGAGTCTGAAACTTGTTGCTGGAAACCATACACGTGTCAGGCGTGTTGCTTCCGTGTGAGGCTGCTGGTCGATCCTGCAGGAGTTCACACAGGGTCAGTTTAGTGTAGCGATGATTTATGAAGAATTCGAGCTCCAGTTGATTGGCTTTTCCCATGTCCAGGAGGAGGTTCAATATAAGTCTGCCATTTATTGTCCTGCTGCCTGAGGGAGGAGATGGGATGATGAAAATGTGTAATATGGTAATAATTAGAGAGCCGAATGTGGAATCAGACAGCAGCCTAATATACCTGTCATGCTGATCGATTGGAGTGGAGAAGTCTTAGTGTGAGTAGTAGTGTGATTTCTCAGGCCTTACATGCCAGGATATACATGTGTGTGTGTGTGTGTGTACAAGGAGGTAATTTTCAAAATGGAGCTCGGGTGTACTTTTTAATCAAACATATTAGAATATTAATGAGTATAGTTTGGTGAAGAAAAAATATATACATATAAATTTATCATATCGTGATTATGACGACACACATTTATGATTTAAATTGCGATTTGTGACTCTTAAATGTAGTTTTTTAAAATTATTATTATTATTCAAATGTATTTATCTAGGCTAACACCAAATAATTGTTTGTAGTGGTGTTTATAGATATAAATAATTGTTTAATTAAGAGGATGTTGGCCAATATTTATTTATAAAAAAATTTAATTAATACATAAATTAATGACGAACACTACATAAATTCCCGGCCATGCATATTTTGTCTATAATAAACATTTTGAGATGAAATAATTTCACAGGTTCATACTGAGATTTGCTATATTTAATTATGATTAATTGCGCAGCGCTAAATGAGTATGATGCATTTATATTGCATGGATCACAGAAGGTGGAAAAACCCAATTGTTTTTGCATTTTCTAAGCGCTATTCAGGTAGAATTAAATTTGCACTTGGCCCAGGAGTAAATCTATCACGTGCCATCATCAATTGATCTATCTAGGTAGGCGTTTCCTCTGCTGAGAAATATCCAGACCAGATTGCCTACATATATTGGTCATCCGATCATTTTATGCAGTCTCCCACTCGGAAGTGAGATGTGGAATCAGAATGATGTCATTTTTGACCTCTGTCTGACCTGTGCTACAAACTTATAATAACACGGATGCTTATATATTCACCTTTCGTTAGCCGAAGCTAGCGCACTCCTGTAACTATGTACAGGTTGCTGTTCTTCACTTCCCAGTCACTGTTTTAGATTTAATATAGATTTAAATCCGGTATGTTTATTGAGCTAAAGCAGATAGTTGTACCAAGCTGTGTTCATTTCTGATGCTGATTTGATTTGACATCACCTTGCTAAAATTTTGCCTAGTAGGAATGTTAAGGTTTTTTTTTTTGTCCTTATACGCAATATGTCTCTGATTGATTCCAAACCATTGCACTGGCAAAAGTTATTTTTTTCGGATAGTGATCCTTATTTGTCACCTATACATCATTCATCACTGTGAGCACTGTTTACGTCACTCAGTGTCACTTACAGTGGTAGGTGTTTCGCCTGCCATGTGGAAGACCCAGGTCCGATTCCCATCCAGTGCTCAAACCCCATCCACTGAAGGCGGTGCCAGTCCCAAGCCCTGATAAAATGGAAGGGTTGCGCCAGGAATGGCATAAAACCTGTGCCAAGCTTCTATGTGTGGACCGCATGGTCCACTGTGGCGATCTTTTGCTGGACCTCTGCAGACCTCTTGCTGGGAGCACAACTCCTTATAAGCCATTCATGGAAATTGGAATAGTAAGAACCTTTAGTAGGATGCATCGACGAGCATGAGCCACTTCATTTTCTATAAAACCTTCTCAAAAAGCGGACAATTCGTTTAAACATGAACAAAAAGGGAGCAAGATGAGGACTATAGGGAGGATGCGTCAACAGTGTGGGCAGAACTGCGCGGACATGCAAGATCTTAACTCACTTGGATATCACCCATATGCAATCAATCCGAAATGTATGTGCTACTGTGGCTCTTCAATAGGCATCTCAATGTAACGAGCACTGTTGACTGTTGAACCTCTTTCTTGATAATGTTCCAAGACTGGCCCTTGAGAATCCCTGAAAAATGAAAGCATCCATGTTCCTCATGGTCGATTTTTGAACGTCACAAGGAGAACACAAGTGGGGCATTCATTTTTGCTCGCACTGCAGTTACAAATGAACTGATGTAACACGTTCACACCTGCATAGCAGTGACCGGGGAGACTAGCCTTGGACGGAAAGCACAAGAGTACGAGTAACGGCAAGCAGAAGTTTCAATATCATGTTAATGAAATTGTGCTTTTTAGGTGTTTCGATGCACTCATGCTGCCAATCTTGTGTTTCATTTCCTGTCTGTGTTCCGAGGAAGTAGACGACCTTGCTGTGAAAGCTTGTTGCTTTCTGTCATGTGTAACATCCAAGCTTAGAGGGTCCTTATTGTTCTGAAATCCCCTTCTCTTACGTATTCCATGGCTGCACAGTGACTGCCAAGGGACTAGATAAGATTTCATATCCAGTGGAGCAGAGAAACGCAGGCCAGGCATGGAGGGCTCTCGGGAAGTTCCTATCAGGCAGCCACGGTGTCTGCTTACAGATAGAGACAGACGTACAGACGGATATACAGTATGCAAGGTCCAGAATAGCCTAAAACATCAGGCGGATTACCTTCATTACTGTACATCCGAGACTGTATTTCACTATTGCATGATTAACAACAGCGTGGAAAAACCTGCACACAAAGCATGCCAGTGAGATACCGCAGACATCCCTGCGTCGTGCACACACACAAACACACACGCAGCAGTAGCTCAATGGTTATGACATCAGACTTTTTGACCGGAGTACAAATCCCAGCGCTGCCGGGCCCTTGAGCAAGGTCTTTAACCCTCAACAGCTCAGTGGTATAACTGAGATAAATGTCAGTCGTCCTGGATAAGGGCATCTGACTCAAGGCATAAAGGGAAATGTGAATGCACACGCACGTACACCGAGCGTAAAGAGTATCTCGCAAACAAGTCAGAGGTGTTAGGGTTACTTGTAATACCACGAGACACACTCAAGCAGTGACAGATGCTGTGTTATGTCACTCTTTAAATGTCAGAGCGCCCTATTAAGAAGCTCGGAGTCATGAAACAAGAACGACAGAAGAGGAAGCCCTCTACTGGTCACCATCGGTAGTTACCGAGAAGCTCGGCTTTGCCGTTCCTGTCAAAAAGAATTGTAGGTCAAAAAAGTGCTGAGGCTAGATTCCTAAATCTGAACACGTCCTTGTAACCCGAATATCAGAATCCATATATTATAATACCGACATGTCCGTCTTGGGGCTACACATCAAACGTGACGTAGGAACAGTTGCTAAGTGACATTGATCTCTTGTTAGGTGTGAGGTGCAAAGAATGACATTATTGTCTGAATTAGTAAATATCGATCAAAGAACTCTACATATAAAATTGTTACAAATTATGATTGATTTAAAAAGTTTTTTTTTTTTTGCTCTGTTGCATTACTTCACATCAGATTTAAAGGAAACTCATTCCATAGGGAAATGAGATCATGCCGAGTTAGTTTGACGTGGTGGCCTAGGAGGGGCAGTGTTGTCTGTTTCGAAGCACTGCAGCATGTCTCAGCAGATATGACACACACACATACACATCCCTAAAGTGTGTCCATGAAAGGGCATTATATCTGATAAATAAGCAGTAAAACACTTCATGGCATGATGTTATAGGAAAATAATCAACAAGAGCGTGGTATGATGAAAAGCAGAGTTGCTGTTACCACCATGATGTATTGGCCAGTAACACTGTGTTCTGAAGTGTTTCTTCAAAAATCGGACTCGCACTCTAGAGCAACAACAACACAGCTGGATATTCCGATATTCCGATAGATGGATAGATGGATAGATGGACACTTTATTGATCCTAAAGGTAATTTCCAACAATAAGATTGTGGAGCTTGCAGCACTTACCCGACTACAAAGGGAGTATCGGGAGCCTTACAGTATATGTTTCACTGAGACGTGGCTGAACAGACACACACACACTCGCCAACAAAGACAGAATTGAATTTTAAAGGCAGCACTTTGTGTGTATCAAGAATATATTAGCAGTATAGTAGGTTTCACATGCATGAAGTGCAAATCGTGATGGAAATGCCGGCAATGATGGATGTAATCTGACTCATATCCAGCATATTGAAAAAGAAATAGACCAATGTTCCTGGAAGTCTAATTAAATCAGGACGTTAGCAAGCAAAGCCGACGTCGTCTTCAAGATTCACGTCATGCTGAAAAGAAAAACCGAGCAGCAGCTTAAAAGACAGGAGACGTTATTAACGTATAAAGGATCACAGAGAGGCGCAAGAACAAGCAGTGTGATTTCGGGAAGAAATCCTATAGTCAGCTTTGTCTGTCATCCATCACAGTGCTAATATTACTCTTCCATCAAACACACACACTACCTGCTGGTTCAGCTTGCCTCCTCTCCGTGCCCAGCTGACACTTGACCGTACTTGTAGATGCATCTCTTTTTATCATCCTGAAGATATATTACTCTTCATAATGATTAGTTCACAATATATATATTTTTATCATGATTTATTTATTAATAACCCGATATTCATGTTAGTAGTTAATGCTGATGATTTTGGTGTGGGATTGTACAGGCGCTTGATGTTTGTCCTGTTTAGCTGCATTACACCGCTCTAATTACAAAGGTGAGTTAAAATTCTACAGCACAGTACAGGCTGTACAGTTTATTATAAATGTTTAAGGCTGAGCTGCGAGCCACGAATGCACCGCTGTCTTCACTTCTTCTTTCAGGAGAAGCGATCAGGACTATAGGGATGATGCTTTAAAGCCTCAAAGCAAAGTTTTTGCAGAGTGTTCGACTGTCAATGCAAGATCCTTTTCTTGCAACACCCTTGGATAGCAGTCCTCTGCGTTTAATCCAAAGTTTAGGCTTCAGATCTTCAATAAGCATCTCGCAGTAACAAGTACTGTTAATTGTTGAATCTTTTTACTGATGAAGTTCCAATACTGCCAATTGAGAACACCACATAGCTGTAAGCATTAATTTTCTAGTGGCCTTTTTAACTTTTTCTTTTGAACACCCTACAGTCAGCGTGGTCTCTCTGGATTCAGATTCTCCAACCTCAGCTACATCAATTTGTTTTGTTTTGTTAGTTTTTTTTCCTTCTCTGGTACCTACTCTTGATATCTTCCAACAATTTCTATGCATATTTCTTAAAATATAAACTAACTAGTAGCTTCATTTAAATAACAGTGACTCTTCCCAGGCGGCACAGTGGTGTAGTGGTTAGCACTGTCGCCTTGCATCTTCAGGGTCCGGGTTCGATTCCCGTCTCTGTGTGCATGGAGTTTGCATGTTCTCCCCGTGCTTGGTGGGTTTCCTCCTGGTACTCCGGTTTCCTCCCACAATCCAAAGACATGGGTTAGGTTAATGGCATTCCCAAATTGGCCGCGGTGTGTGAATGAGTGTGATTGGCACCCTGTCCAGGATGTACCCCGCCTTGTGCACCGTGTCTCCTGGGATAGGCTCCAGGCCCCCCATGACTTTGAACACAGGATTAAGCGGTATAGACGATGAGTGAGTGACTGACTCTTCCCAGGCAGTCACAAAGGATGAATGAACGAAAGAATAATAAATACATCACAGAATCACATTAATGTTATTCTAAAGTGTCATTCTTTTCCATGCAGGCTTCATATTTGACTGCTCACTGGAGTTCAAATAAAAATATGCAACAAAAGCCTAGAGAGGTTTTTATCTTCCATTAGATTACAAATACTAATCTGCATTGAGTTACACTACAAGGCTAACAGTTTGTGTACGCCTGACCATCAAACCCATGTGTGCTTCTTCCTCAAAATTATGAAGCAAAGTTAGGAATCAGATGATCGGACCGCCCCAGGAAAGGAAGACCAAGAGTCACCTCTGCTGCTGGAAGTTCATCCGAGTCACCAGCCTCAGAAATCGCAGGTTAACAGCAGCTCAGATCAGAGAGCAGGTCAATGCCACACAGAGTTCTAGCAGCAGACACGTCTCTAGAACAACTGTTAAGAGGAGACTGTGTGAATCAGGCCTTCATGGTAGAATATCTGCTAGGAAACCACTGCTAAGGACAGGCAACAAGCAGAAGAGACGCGTTTGGGCTAAAGAACACAATAAAGAACACAATAAAGAAAACTCTTTGAATGAGAAGGTGTGTCCAAACTTTTGGTCTGTACTGTATATACCAGGCTTCTTCTGATCGTTCCTCTGAGCACCTGAGCTCACTAATGTTCTTGTGCCTGAATGAGTGCAAATCCACAGCCGTGCATAGCCACGCTCCTATATTTTGTAGAAAGCCTTCCCAGAAGGGTAGAAGCTATTAAAACAAGCAATGGTAGACTTGCTCTGAAACGCATTTGAATTTGAATGTCATGGGAAGGCGTCCATATACTTTTGCACATACAGCATTCATCCCGATTACAGTAGGTGATGATATACAGTAGTTCTACTCAGTCAATGTGAACGTATCTGTAGTATGAATGTGATATTGTACTAAAAACTACCGCATATGCACCAACGTCCCCTTTTCTGTGCTCTTTGTCTTACACACATGCATATACAGTATAGTGATGTTGCCTAAGCTGTGTGTAGTGCTACCACTTAACAGGATTTGGACACACACACTTAAGGTCCAGATATGCTTGAGAGCTAGTGTGAGGAAAATCTAGCAGCTTTAACCTTCAGGCCTGTTCTGCCCTCTGATTGTACTGACAGATTGTTGATGTGCAGCGGTGTGATGCGGCGTAGATGGATAATTGATGAAAGAGCCTCCAGGGTCCGGTGTCCTTAGGCAATAACATCTCGCTGACAGGCGTTAGTACGGACTTCGAGTTTAACCCCCAGCAGTATGTGTATCTAAGGCTGAAAACGAAGCCGATGCTTATCATAAAGCACAGGCTCAAGCTGTCGAGGGATGAGAAACTTTACACCTCGGTCCACGAGAACGTTATCGGCATCCGAGAGCGTAATTTGTCTGGCTGATTTCGTCCGCATCAGCGTTTCTCACTCTCTCACAGAGGTGAGCATTGCAGAATGACAGTTTTTCTCGAACTGCGAGGAGGAAATGGCATCAGAATGCCAGCTGCGTCTCACTACTGAAGGAGCACACGCTGAACTTGAGCTCCGACTGAACTTGTTTCTCTCTCTCTCTCTCTCTCTCTCTCTCTCTCTCTCTCTCTCTCTCACTCCACATCTCCACTGTCTCCTTATCTTTCAGTCTTGCATTCTATCTCTCTCACTGTCTCTCTCTGGACCCATTAAAAGTAAAGTTGCAGCATCCATCAAAGGAAAAGGAGCAGATTGGACGTATAGTATTTCATTATGGAGGAGTTGAAAGGCCAGCGCTGTGGTCGGGAGAACAACTGCGATTTGTCCAATAAAGCAGCTCTGGCAAAAGAACCACTGGGTGCAGCAGACATGGTGTGTTTGTGTTTCTTTTTTTTCCCACTAGATGCGAGTCTTTCAGAAACACTAATGAAAGAAATGGGTGTAACTATCAGTCCTAAAGACTGTGGAGCCAGAAATCGCAGGAACTGCAAAAAATAAATAAATAAACGCAGCAGGAGTGCATCCGAAATGGCTTTCGTTCACTTTGTTTCACCAGCATATCCAGACTGACCTTTGACCTTGCGCTATGCTCAGGAATGTAGGATCAAAAAACAGCAAGCCGAGTAACCATACCCTCCAAAAGCTGCCCAGTTAGCAAGATTGTAAAGAGAAGGACATGCTTTTATTGTTATCATCGTTGATCAGATGCAGTAGAGTGTGATCTCACATTTTAATTAAATGCGAAAATAAATCCCTAGTTTCTAATTAATCTGGGGGAAAACATGAGGAAAAGAGAGAAAACCCAGTATCTCAAAGGAAATGTGATTTTAAGGAAAATGTTTCGTTTCAGGATATTTATGTATACTGTTTACTGGCCTGTTTTTCCTCCATCTTCAGTTTCCTTTCTGTCATCATGCCCGTATGTAGACTTGGGTACTCCTATGATGTAAATACATTAATGTGTGTAAATTACATGCACAGGGACGGACTAGCATCCCATCCAAGGTGTATTCCCACATCATGCAAAGTGTTCCTGGGACATGCCCCTGTTTCCTGCAACCATAACCAAGATAAAACACTTCCTGAACATGAATGAATGATTTGGTTTTTATGATTTCACTTGTGGAAGTTTTTCTTTTGCATGATCTGCACTGGTAATATAAAGTGGGCGGGGCATGTTAAATTAGGGTATGCATTGAGGTCATTTTTTTTTTGTGTGTTGCCTTTGTCCTTGTGGTGACCATATCAAATAATTTGACCCACAGGATGTGGCACATGTTCTACGCTGGATGCCCTTCCTGTCACAACCCTCACATTTTCTAACCAGGCTTCGAACCGGGACTGCATACAGTGGTCTGGTTGTATGGGATGTAGGTTTAAGAGTCTTGCCCAAGGATAGTCATAGACATAGTGGCGATCTGTTGGTGACCCCATGACCCTCCAATTAGCAATCCTAAGCCTCAACCGCCTGAGCCACCTCTGTCTCACTGTAAAATAAATAAATACATAAATAAACGAATTTTTAAAAAATTTTGTAAGGTACAAAACGTGCAAAAATGTTAATAAACAATGTTTCATGATTAGATACAGTATGTATCTAAAGTTTTTCATTTTAAAAGGTGAAAATCAGAAAAACCAGAATATTGTCATGACTTATTGTTCTATATATAGAGTATACATTAATGTGTGTGCCTGCCTGCCTGCCTGCCTGCCTGCACAGGAGGGGTCTAATGGGAGTAAACAGCAGACAGTGGGAGATGTCTGAGCTCCTGCAGGCTCTACTACACACTTGTACTAACTTAAAATAGAAAAGCGTCGGAGAGAGTCATCAGTCATGTTCATGACCTCTACTGTAACCTTGTGTTACACAAAACTGCATAAGATACTTTTGAACTTTTCCTTTTGAAAATATTAATTGGGTTAATCAGTTTTGCGTAACGCATCCATAAACAAGAGAGAATGTAAAATGGCGAACGGGAAAATCGTCTTGTAATTCATGGCGTTATTAGTTTTGATATTTAACAGGATTCGACATACAGTATGCTCCACTTTCAGCGAGATACCTGGACACCCGCTCGTTCGTGCAGTCATCCAATCAACCAATCATGTTGCTGCAGCGCAACGCATAAACACTCTCCGATAAAGTTCGAGAGCTGGAAAGAGCCAGATTTCAGCAACCTTCCCCTTGGCATGGTTGTCGCCGTCAGGCAGGATGGTTTCGAGTATTTCGGAAGCACTGAATCTCCTGGGATTTTCACGCACGTCAATCTCCAGAGTTTACACAGAAAGGTGCACGAGAAAATGCGAGCAGTAGTTCATGCAGGCAGGCAGGCACCTTTTCACAGAGAGAGGTTAGAGGAGACAGCTAAGGATGTGTACAGTAACTCAAATCAACACTCTTTACCACCACGGTGAGCAGAAAAGCATCTCAGAATGCGCAATACGCCGAACCCGGAGGCAGATGAGCTCCAATTACACAGGACTGCATCAGGTTCTACCCCTGTCAGCCAGGAAGAGATTACAGGGATGCTGGCTTTGTCTATCCTCTGACAGCAGTGCCCCTCTTCTCTCACTTCTATCATGTGTTAGTTGTGACTCAGGAGGATAGCTGAGGGTCACACTTTCCTTCCCACTCGCTGACAACAGAACAGATGGATGTGCGGCTCGGCTCGTTCACCCCTAGCTTTCCTGTTTTTATTTCTCTGATGAATGACTCAGGTCTGACTTCAGTAAGCCGCCATCGTCCTATCTCTGATTCTCACACTTTCAGCCAAACTCTCTCCTTCACATCTTTATCTCTGCTTCCCTCTGTCTGGACCGCATCCATTTTTTATACCCTCTCCTTTCATTTTTCACACTTTTTTCCCCCTCAGATGGTCATTGGGTGAGTGTGTCGCCTTTGACAGAGAGGTGTGCTCAGGCGTGACGCACTCTGTTTTTTTTACGGATATCAAAGCATGTGTGTGTGTTTATGTTTACCTTAGGTTGCCCTTGTTCTGTCTGACCATTTTACTGTCATGGGTGGTGACCGGGGAAACATGTCACATGGTGAAATTTATTCCATTTCCTATACTGTATATAGTTTTCGAAGAATGTGAACTTAAAGTATTACAAGTCCGGTTAATACATTTTAACTCGACGTTATTGTAAGCAACATTGAAATTCATACATAAATAGCAGTTTATCATGAAATACATAAGTTAATTAAGAGAAACTAAGTGTTACACCAATCAGCCATAATATTATGACCACTGGAACATGGTTAAACACCAGTACACTTGGGACATGCTCAGATGCACAGAAAAGCCAATACATCACAAGTTGGCAAAAAAGTCAGTGCTGTCCACAATAGAAAGGCACAAGAACACCCAGTGCACCACACTCAGCTACATACGGAGCCCAGCAGGCAAAAAACCCAAAGCTGCAGACCCTATCACCAAATAAAAAATAAATAAAATTAATTTCATCATATTGCCTACAGTAGAGGCGACACAGTGGTGTAGTAGTTAGCACTGTCGCCTTGCACGGGTTCGATTCCCGTCTCTGTGTGCATGGAGTTTGCATGTTCTCCTCGTCCTTGGTGGGTTTCCTCCTGGTACTCCGGTTTCCTCCCACAGGCTAAACACATATAGGTTAGGCTAATTGGCATTCCCAAATTGACCGTAGTGTGTGTGTGTGTGTGTGTGTGTGTGTGTGTGTGTGTGTGTGTGTGTGTGTGTGTGTGTGTGTGTGTGTGTGCCCTGCGATGGATTGGCACGCTGTCCAGGGTGTACCCTGCCTCATGCCCTAAGTCTCCTGGGATAGGCTCCAGGCCCCCCATGACCCTGAATACAGGATTAAGTGGTATAGATGATGAGTGAGTGAGTTCCTACAGTAGGTTGGCTGTGGGAAAAAAAAGATCATGACACTCAATACCTCGCAATCATGAAGCCTGTATGTATACATTCATGAAACCAAAGTAAAATAGTAAAATTAAATATTTATAGAACACTGGTGTATTTCATCACACTGGAAAAAAAATTACTATAACTCATGATCTCTTGTGGTTTTGTTACTTTAATACAAAAGCCTACAGCCATGATGTCAAATTATATTCCATACAAGAAACTATACAGCCATAGGCGTTTTTGTCATGTCTAGGGACTTATTTCTGGCCATGTTCACATTAAAGCCACATTGCTCACTTCAGATCGGATTTCCTTGTAATGGCGGTTCACATTAATAATTACAACTGACATCAGCGAGCGACTTACTCATGCACGGAGGCAAAAATTCACACGCATTACGATCTGCCCACTCTCATTCAGGTCGCATGGCCGCGTATCCAATATGTATCCGATCCAGGACCACATACGAAAGTGATTTGGGAAAAAAATCAGATACTAGTCACGCTAGAGTAAAAAATGGGAATTGTGTCACTTCAGTCTGGTAATGTGAACGTAGCCGCTCTGATTTATTTCTTAGTCGCTTCATTTCACATGCATTGCAGTTGGCTACAGAGGCACAAATGCCAAAAGTGCATCCTTATCCATATCCTTAAGATTCTGACGGAATAGTATATATTTTTTATGTATGTTTATTATTTAATATTTTATAAATGACCCCTTTTATTGTACTTCTCATTTCTTGCCTACATCACTTTTCACCATCTGGTCCGGTAATCTAATTCCGTATCCGTAATGCTTGTGAGCAAGTTTCTGAAAAGTCAGCAAAAGACTAGTGTATTTGTTTTATCCACTGTTATGGAAATACTTTCAGGCGCATTTAAGCACGGATGTGCCGAAAAGTGCCTGCTAAGCACTGTGTACTTTCATATTATATCAAACAGTACGGCAAAATATCCTACAGTACATCACCACATATTAGTGCTGTAACCATGGTTGTCCAGTTTCATCAGGATTTACATTAAAGCACACAGTGCTCGAATTCATCTTTTTTGAAACGTACATGATGGAAAACCTTAAAAATAGTCTTTTTGAGAATGCATTGACATTTCATATGTAACATATGAAATGTGCTTCAAAAATATTTATGTATTAAGATGGAAAATGAAAACGCAGTCCAGCCTGGATAGAAAATGTACCCGAGAAGAAAAAAGAGCGTTTATCTTGAGGATAAACAGAACATCCATCACACCTTTTGTAAATTATAAAGGTGTGATGAATGAATAAAGAACCCTTTAATGGAAAAAAAAAAGCCTAAAATCACTGAAAGCCTTGGAATTTCGTTTTAAGTTATCTGTTCGAGCCCTCGGCCAGCAAATCCTTTTTCTTTCTTTCATTCTTTCTGTGTTTTTTTTAAATATTTAAACATTTTTTTCCTTGCTTGTTTTTTCTCTCAAGGTTTTCTCGTGCGCAAATTAGAAATGCTCATAAACAGATAAAAATAGATTGGATTTTCCACTTCTATACAAAAACGAACTTCTGAATCCGGTTTTCCATTTCACTTCTTAGTCAGTCACGTGTTCTTTGCCTTGTGTTTGTCAGCCGCAGTGAACTGTGGCCTTTTTTTTTTTTTTTTAAACCTGTCACAGAAATACCTCTCTCTCTCTCTCTCTCTCTCTCTCTGTCTTTTCCTTTCTCTCTTTCTTATTTGCACTGGATATAAGACAGACATCTTTTAGGCTGAATAGGTAAGCACTGTGAGCAGAAGAGCTATGCGTCAGTAATAAATTTTGCAAGGGGAAAATAAAGAGTATTTTGCATGGTGCAAGAACATGGTTTTCTTCCCAGATTTTGAGGATAATGTGCTTAGTGTCCTGTCTCTATTTGTGTAAACTCTACTTGATAAACGCCCCTTTCTGTGCAGATGTGACATGTCCTGATTTGATTTGTAGTGGAGGATAGGAGTGTATGAAGATGTTAAGGCTCAAATAAAGCAAATACAATTCTTTAGCCGAACGGGGAAAAAAAATCTACGCCATTGTCTTTACATTTGCATTTATATGAACCAGTGGTGGATGAAGTACACAAATCCTGTACGAGAGTAAAAGTAGGGATCCTATACTGTAAGTAAAAATTACTCCACTAAAAGTAGAACTCCTCCATTTAAAATTCCACCTTCGGTTGAAACTACAGTACATGCATATCCACATAAATAGTCTTCAAATGAACAGTATTAGTCAGAAGGTTGGAGCTTCTAATTCCACTATCGTTCCTGATTTTTATTTCTTATAACATTATAAACCAAACTATGCAATAATCTCCTTTGAGATTTAATCTGCTATCCATGATGTGTAAAGCCTTATAACGGCTCTAATCTGAGGTGCTGTTTGTTAGTTGGTGATTTCCGAGGCTGGTAACTCTAATTGAACTTCTCCTCTGCAGCAGAGGTAAGTTTTCGGCTTGCTTTCAGTTTCATCATGGTACTTGATGGGTTTTGCAAATGCACTTGACAATACTGTTCTTTCAAGAACTATTCCATATATGTGCTATTATTATATATAGGTTTGAGGGGGGGGAGGGGGGGAACAGTATTCTAGATGTAGAAAAATCCAAAATCGAGTCCAAACTCGATCAAACTCCTCTGTATCAAAGGTATAACTGCAGAGATTTATTATGGCTTTTATGTTCTATTATTATTTTATTATTCATTTTAGGTGAGATGTATTAATATAAGGTCATTAAAGGTAAATTAGTGTGACATTGATGTAGATTAACATCATTATAAGAAATTAACATGTTCTGTAATTGAACAGTTTCCATTATGAAGATCTGAATGTCTGTGAAATAACAGGATAAATAGGATTTTTTTGTTTGTTTTTGGGGAATGATTTTAATCTTTGATCTTTGTACATGGCCACCTTTCATTATCTAGAAAAAAAGGGAAAATGTCTTTTTACTGAAAAAAAAATTAAGATATTCTGTTACTGGATTGTTTAATAGTAATATGATTGGTTATGATTCCTTATATGGCAATGCTTCATATTAGATATGGGGAGAAAAATTGATTCAGTGATGTGTGGTTATTCTTTTGTGTGCCAGTTCATGTACTGACACGATGACTCCAAAATTATTTTATTTAATTTTTTTAGTAAAATGTTGCAGTTTCTGTATGCTCCTACAGGTGGTGCTCTAAACTATTTGCACATTGGCAGGCAACAAGCATCCTGTGTGGTAGGAACAAATTATTTTGCAAGTTGGTTTCGGATTGTAAAAAAATAAAATTGAAACTGTGATACTTCTAGAATCGCAATACAAATCGAATAGACACCTAGGTATCGTGATGATATCGTATCACCTGGCCCCTTGTGATTCCCATCCCTACTTCCTATGGCCTGTGTCTGGACAGATATTCATTCCTCTCTCTCTTTTTTTATTTTTATTTATTTATTTATTTTTTTTTTTGATGTAACAGCTGTACGTGACATGCTGTTAACAAATGAGAGAGAACATCCAGATGCTACACTATATGGACAAAAGCATTTGGCCAAACCTGCAATAACATATGCATATACTTCATAGTATGGAGTTTGTCCCCCCTTTTGTAACTATACCAGCTTCCACTCTGCTTGTAAGGCTGTCCACAAGATTTTGGAATGTTTCTGTGGAAATTCTTTTCCATCCGTTCTGTAGAGTATTTATGAGGTCAGGCACTGTGGTTGGATGAGAAGGCCTGGCTCGCAATCTCTATTCCAGTTCATGAACACCAGAGGTGCTCGATGGGGTTGAGGTCAGGGCTCTGTTCAGGCCAGCCGAGTTCTTCCATCATGTCTTTATAGTCTTTGATTTGTGCACTGGAGCACAATCATGTTGGGATAGAAAAGGGTCTTCCAAGCATTATCCGAGATGTCTTGGTATGCTGAAGAGTTAAGATTGCCCTTCACTGGGGATAGGGGGCCTGGTTAAAACACCAGAAGTTTGGCCGATTTAATTTCTGTCCATATATTGTGTGCTTTATTTATGTGTGATGTGTATGAGTGTCTTTCAGCAAGTATCGTGTCGTGGCAGACACATCACCAAGGCTTCCCTCATTTTAAACCTAACAATCTGAGGACTCGTTCCAGTCCTGAATTCAGAATTTTGTGGAAATAGTAATCTCAGGTGTTTACAGTAGAACTTGTTAAAAAAAAAAAAAGAAAAGTTATCATCTCTAGTAACTAGTCTAAATAGATTTAGTTAGCACAAAGCTGAAGTGTTAATACTGAATGTGATTCACATTATAAGAAAACTCAGATGAAAGGCACTGAAACCCAAAGTCTTTCAGCTAGCTACTTAACTAATGAAAATGGATAAATCTTGAAATTATTACTAGTTTTATCCAGCGTTTGTCATATTGGGTTGTCGTGTAGTAAATCTCTTCCTGGGCATATTCTATATAATGGACATACTTCTGTGTGTTTGCTCAGAGATGAGGGAGAATTCTTGGAAAAAGTGATTGTACGTGAATGAAGCAAACAGAGAAGGCATTTGAAAATAAAGAACTTGTTCTTCTATTTAATAACTTAGAACAAAATCATTTAAATAGAACCATAGGTGTTAAAATGGTGAGTTAAAGTCAGGACTTTGTTCCCAGGTTCTCAGTATTGTGGGCTGATGTTGTAATAGTAACAGTCCGTGTTCAATTGGTAAATACCTCTAATAGGTGCAACTGCCAGGTCTAAGCAAAGTAGACGATATAAAATGTGAACTGTTCGCTGATTAGTGCACACTTCAGTTTAAAGATTATCCCCCCCCCACATGAGCAAGAACCAAACTGTTATACAGTACAGTGTGGTGCAATGCGTGATGTTTCACTTTGAAATGAGTTGAAGTAAAAAGTCCCTAAATGAAAATGTTTAGATAAAGTACAGTTTAAAAAAAAAAGTATTTAAAGAATTAAATTTACTTTTTTACTGTTTCACATTAATGTGAACACACACAGTGTGACAGTAATATCCATAATATTTAGTAGCTGAATCCCTGTGCAGAGGAGCAGTGATAAAGGAGCGCTTGCTCTGTATGCAGCAGGAGGTTATTCTCAGTGAGATAAATGGCACTATCTATGAGCACACTTACTGTTAGACCAAATGGAACATGATTTCTAACGTTCACACATTTTTAGTAAGCAATTAAACACGAGGGAGTGATGTGATATTGGTATCACCTTGCACTCTTATCATTCGTTTAATTATCACCACATCCGAAAGTGTTTTATTACTTTTATACAACAGCAATTTGCCAGTAATAAGATTTATTTTTATTATGAAGGATAGAATGGAAGTTTTTCATTTCATGAATTAATTTCGAGAATTTTCCTCCCCCTTTTCATAGTTACATTTACAGTAAGGTTGGACAACCTCTGTAAGGCAAGCTAGTCCCTATCTTGTTGTTGGTCCTTTGGCTACTCCCTGCAGAAGCTTGGCACAGGTTTTTACACCGGATGCCCTTCCTGGTGCAAACCTCCACAAACAATATTGGTTTGTTATAAAGTCCTGACCCCTTCTCAATAATTTTTTTCCTAAATTCTTTTTTATAAAAACATATATAAAAAAAAAAGTTTAAAAAATGTTTTTCATTTGTTTACCTTGAGCCACCAGTATACTGTACATTCTCAGTGTACATTGGTAGGAAAACCCATTTTAACAAGCACATTAACAAGTACCTGTGATTAGCTTTTCTGTTATTATACAAAGTAGAAAATGAATCACAACCTTCTGAAGAATCAGGATCAAGAACCCAGCAAAAGAATTCTTGCAAACCAATATTTTGTTCAACCTCGTCTTTAACTTTGACTACAACACTCAATGTGGTGGGCAGTTCATGTGCTGGAAATGATTTGCTCACATTTCCATAACCATACTCTCAGAAATTGTGCCCTGGTATATGGATGTGCCATTCAGGTCATCAGTTGACTTCATTTTATTGTCACATAACGATGCTGAGTCTAGACCTGACCAACTGAAGCAACCCACAGAGGTGATTAGCCTGATGTGTACCCATTGTCCTGGAATAGGTTCAATCTGGACAATTGACGTTGTCACAAAGCAGCTGTATACAATCAAAAGAATTATGTATGTACATTATCTTCAAAGTCCAAAAAGTCCATCTTTATGCTCTGTTGCAACTGAAGCCTTTGTTCCTTATTATTATCACTAACAAGTGGTTTTCTCATGGCCACATCTGTTTAGTCCCAATCCTGAGAGTTCTCACCACATTTTGTTTGGGGAAGTGCTCTTACTTTCATGTTTAAGTGATCTCTGATCAAAGTCCTTCATCATTGTTTTCCAACCGCATTTCTTCTGCAAACTTGCTGATTCGGCACCATCCTGTCAGGCTTTTATAGTGTGTTGCACAGTTCTTAACCCAATTCCAGTGATTTGAATGTTTCCTGGATTTAGGACAGTAACTCTTTTAAAAGGTTAACCCTTTTTAATTTTATTTTGTGTCCAGACAGTGTACATTTAATGTGTAAAAGATACTAATGTTCCAGCAGAGTCTTAGTGGTCCTTGTGAGAAAAGCAGGTAATAATATACCAGAAATTCATAGTTTTGGACCAGGAGTATTCCTTCTTGTTTTTAACATTCATATTATTTACTATTTTTTTAACAGTGATGTATGTGAATACTCTGAGCACTAATCAGTCAGCTCTCCCTTTTTAAAACAGGCATAACAATGGTTAGCATAGTAAGCGTGCCATTTTTGTTCATACTTAAACAGTCCCTGGTTGGATCTGTTTAATATGCAATATATTATTGCGTTTATTGGTAGTAGCGTGCTAAGTTAATTCTGGCTTGCTTTGTCTCAGATTAATCATATACCACTTATATTCTATCCATCCTGGCTATTAGTTGTTGATCGTGTCGCTCGGAAGGAGAACAGCTTAATTAACATTGCACTCTGTTTAATGAAGCTGGTTGGGCTTAATTGTGAGTGATTATTCGGATATGCTGCTTATTGACCCGTTTCCCGAACATCCTGGTGCTCAGCCAAGGGTGATCCTGCAGGCCAGAGATCAGCAGCATGTTGAAAATGCTCCACAATGATGTGTTGCTGCAACATTACATCAGTGACATGCTGTCAGAACTAACCAGGTTTCATGTGGAGACTCAACACAGGCTGTCCTGTGAGAATCCGTGGTGTTGCCACACTTCTTCATCTAGACATTCCTGCTATACCTCAGTTCTCCCAAATACTGTAAATCTTTAGAACTGTCCACATTTAGTCAGATCGCGTTTTCATTTCGAAGGCTTTTAACAGCCTAATTTTTTTTTTTTTTTTGTGCATAACATCTCTCTTGGGCCTCTTTCTTTCTTTCTTTCTTTCTGTTTAATATTCAGTGTTATTTAATGGAATCTAATGTAAATTTTTATTATGACCCATGGCTAAAAAAAAACAACGTGTGTCTAGAATATGAATAATGAAATTGCACAATACGCAAACTACCACTCATCCCTGGGCTGAATATATTCATTGAGGCGCAGCAGTAGAGGTCATGCCAATGGAAAAAGAAACAGGGACTGTTGCATATGTATTCAGAGAGCACAGCGCCTGAGAGATATCTAAGATTATACATATGTATGAGTTTTACTTTCAGTTCCACAAACAGTAGATCTCCTAGTATCATTTGGCATCTTCTGTTACCAGTAATTGCATTATGTCGATAATTTAAAAACCATGAATTTTTAAGGTTGCAGTCTTCACTGTCAGTTGAATTTTATTTGTATAGACCTTATAACGATAGACATTGTCACAGAACAGCTCCACGGAATTTTGGATGCAGATCTAGACCCCTAATGAGCAAGCCAGAGACGACAGCGGGAGGAAAAACTCCCCGAGACGACATGAGGAAGAAATCCTCAGACTCAAAAGAAAACCCGCTCGTCTTCTCTGTGACACAGGGTAGTGGAATTATTACAGTGGTCTGTTGAAGAAATGTGGAAGGCAAATACTGACAGGATTTTCAGTATGATGGGTCAAACAAAAGTTCTATCAGTGGTTATGTGCAGAAATATGTCTTTGATATAGCTTCATCAAAGTTTCTTGGCTCCACATTTGTATTTTGCATGTTATCTGAGTTCATATTAATGTGGCTGAGGTTGCCAGATCTTTCCTTTATGAAAGCAGCTGAGACTGGGGTTTTCAATAGCGTCTAGAGCTCGCCTAAAACTTTATCACCATTGAACCTTTTGAATGCAAGCACTTGCTTGCTTTTAAGCCAGAGAAATATTAAAGATAAACAGCGTGGCCTGAGACAATATAAGACAATAAGCAAGGAACAGTTTTAAAAAGAAAATTCGGAAACACTAATAAGGTGATGAATGAATGACAAGATGACAAGCATTCAAATTTACATACAGTATCAGCCACAACACTAGTACCACCGCTCAGTGAATTAAATAACACTGATTACCAATTATGTACCAATAAACTGGTGACGGGTTATTGGGCTTATCCATGCCTGTGGGTGCAAAGGCCAAACCGTCTGGTCCGATCCCAATGAAAAGCCAATGTAGCACAAACTGCTGAAGAAAAGTCAACACTGGCCACGATAGAAAAGTCAAAAAACTTAGGGCATTACAGCTTGCCACATGTGGGGCTAAGCAGGCAAAGAAGGCTGTTTCTCTGGCCTCCAGATACTGTACAAATTGTACATACTGTACAAATCTGACCCATGGAGGCCCCGTCCTGTAATGCACAGCACCCAAATAATCTGCTGCCAGCGTCCTGGTGCCAGACAACACAGTCCACCAACAGAGGTGTTGTACAATAATGGACTTAATGTTTTGGGATTTATGTTACAGTATGTCTGATTATCTAATAGAAGTGTAGGCTCATATTACATATTCACCAATACATTATGCCGTCAGAGACCCACAGAGGTGTATCGGATCTTCTTGTGGTGTGAACGCTGGAACGGACGTCTAACAACTCGGTGGTAAAAGAATGACATGCATTAAATGATACAGATACAGACACTGGGCAGTGTTTAGTGAAGTGTTCAAACTAACATTATATAACAGCCAGTTCCCACCGAGTAATCTGACGAGAGGCATTCCAAGAGTGCTGATAAAGGGCATAATGGCACCAGAATGTTTAATGCATCACTCCGTCACAGGTTTTGACAATCTCTAACTGTCAGGTATTAGTATGGGTCAAAGTAGGTTGTTACAGTTCAGAGTAGTGGAAAGGAGAGAGTAGCTGCCTGATAAAACCCACATTCAGAACCAGTCAGAGAAGCACTTTCAACAAGAAAACACGTCTGATAACAGTACCTCATCTTAAACAACACTTTGTCTCCGTAGTAACTGCTTCAAAATCGTACAGAATTGCCATGTTGTTTTGGTCATGGATAACACAAGCTACAAAGTTAACTACGTTCTAACACAAGGATGAATCCCAAATCTCTCTTTAACATGTGATCAAGGGAACTGCAGTACACTGTGTATGAACAAAGGATTATACAAACTAGATCATATCTTGTTATAGATGATATTCTATATGATATCCACCATGTAGATGATATTCTATAGCTGAAAAAGTGGAAATATAAAGTGAATCTCGTACGTTCATCAGGACTGTTAAAGTATTTTCCTCATCTTTTGGCTCCATAGTACTGGTAAGAATTTAAAGTACTACTTTCACCCCTTTAATTACATTAAACTGTCGGGTGGCAGCTTCGCTGGTACTGAATATGTGATATCTTTAGCACTTAGGCTGCTCCCACGTGTCTGTTGGTGCATCACAGCCATGCTGATATTCAGTACAACAGTGCTCACTTTTGTGTGATCTTGCTTAATTAATAAATTCTGTGATAAACTAACATTATGGATCTTAATATACATAAGTCCAAAAAGCAGAAAACCATCATTAGTCTTGGTTGATGAGGTTGATAGTGCATGGGAAGATGCTTTCTGCACAACAATTCCTGTAAATTTGGTTTAACTCATCTAAATGGCTTCCACACTTGATATATGATGAAATAGCACAGTACTTTTTTTTTTTTGTATTTTTATATACGGAGTCAGTCAAAACAAAATTTATACCCATTTCAAGAAAAAAAAATTGTATGATACAATATTATCATATCATATACTGTATATCAATATATACAGTAATGTACAGCAATACAATTAGTACTAAAATAGTTATACAAGTGTGTATACATTTTTTGGTTGACTCTGTATACAACATTTCATGCTTTTACAGTTACTTTTGTATAAATAAGATATTGATATCATTAATTCAGCATCCCAGCCAGTAAAGAGACCTCGTCTGTGTTTCGAGGGATGCGTTGATTGAGCGCTCATGTGCTGAGATTACAGCTCCCTGTAAGTGGGTCCATGAAACATTGAAGTTTTATCCATAATACATCCAGATTTCGACATACGCAATATCTGCCATTAAGAAGCCGTCTCCTCAGATGGCCTTTATATGAATGGAATTAATAATAAATTAATAATGTCATGTTTATGTGTTTAATATTGTTTTTATGGTGCAACTATTGTTGTTCAGTGTATTTTCTCTGCCTGAAAAATTTCAGCTCAACAAATTATAGTTACATCAAACTGCCAACCAGCGGTGAAGACTTAATACTGTTTCTCCTGCGAAGAAAATGCGCTTAAGGTTACAGTCATACTGTACATAAAATGTTTGACATGTTTTATGCAGGTTCCACACTACATGCAAAACTTTTTTCTGAACATTTTGATATTAAATGCTCACTACTATACTGTATGTGTGTGAACATTTTTTAGGATCATGGCCCTATGTAATAAAGGTTTAATAATTTATTTATTGAATTTAATAAATTTTTATTGGTCAGTTCATTTAATCAATAATTGAATAAATGAATCGATCAATAATTATTTTAATCAGAATTGATTCGCACCTTTTCAATTACTTAGTCTTTTTAAATTTTTTTTACATTTTATTATGTTTTTTTAATTTACAAACATTACATTGTCAAGAAGTGACGTTTTCTTTATACATATAGCACAGCTTTTTCAAGTACAAAACTCTACTCTGGCTTCTCATTTTGAGTTTATGGGCTGTTGGTTCAGTACCAACACCTACTGGACTGGAGTGTATAGAAGAAGAAGAAATAATTATTGCTTTCTATGAGACAAATACGGAATTATGTAGTAAACAGAAGTGTCAAACAACCCTGAATATATTTTTAGATTTTGGATTGTCGATAGCAGCAACAATTGACTTTTGTTGACAGCATGGCACACTCATGGCATTCTCTCAACAGATTCACGAGGTAGTCACCTGGCATGGTGATCAATTCACATGGGTGCCTTGAGTTAACCTGTGACGTTTATTGCCTTCTTAATGTTCTTTAGACGATCAGTTGTCTTGTGCAGAGGAAGGGATGTGTACAGAGTCAATAGCCACATTAGTGCTGCTATAACTACTGTACAAATCCATGTTATGGCAAGAAACGTTCAGTTAAGTAAAGAGAAAATACAGGCCAGTCAAAAGCTACCTCTGCTGCAGAGGATAAGTTTATTACAAAAGACTAGCCTTAGAAACTGCAAATTTACAGCGCCTTAGATTAGAGCCCACATAAAAGCTTCTTCTTTCAAAATTCAAGTGGCAGACGAATTTCAACATCCACTGTTCAGAGGAGACTGCATGAGTCAGTCCTTTATGCGTGAACGGTAAAGAAACCATTACTTCTGGAGCACAACAAGCAGAAGAGATTTGCTTGGGCCAACAAACACAAGGAATTGATAGTGGAAATTGAGCTGTGGAAAACTATCCTTTGGTCTGACGAGTCCAAATGTGTGATTTTTGGTTCTAACCGCCATGTCTTTGCTAGACATACAGTAGAGAGTGTGAAAAGATGGTTCCTGAATGCGTGGTTTACACTGTGAAGTAATGGCGGAGGAGGAGGAGGAGGAGGTGTAATGGTTTGAGGGCGATTTACTGGTGACACTGTTGGTGACTTAGTCAAAATTGAGGGCCATTTAACCAGCATGACTGCAACAACATACCATCCTATCTGGTTTGCACTTAGTGGGACAATCATTTGTTTTCCAATCGGACAATGATCCTAAACAGACCTCTAGGTTACGTAAGAGCTATTTGTCCAAGAAGGGGAATGATTGAATCATCAGATGACTTGGCCTCCACAGTCACCCTCATCTAAGTCCAATTGAGATAGTTTGGGACGAGTTGGATGGGGGGGTAAAAGAAATGCAGCCAACAAGTCCTCAACACCTCTAGGAACTGCAAGATTGTTGGAAAATCAGTTTAGGTGACTACCCCATGAGGCTGACTGAGAGAATAACATCAATGCATAAGGGGGCTACTTTGAAGAATCGAAAAAATATGAACATCTACAATATCCTGGTGAGATTACTGGCTGAAGAAAGAATATAACTTTGTATCCATAGTATCCTAGTAGAAGTAGAAGGTCCGGAGGGCATCGGCAGGCACCATTTCATCTGTATGCTAGCGTTGCATCCAAGGCGGTATTTACTGACTGCAAACTCCATCATACTTTATCATGAGGTGGACGTGTCTCATCATAAGTTATAGTCACTAAAGAACAAAAGAATATTGGAGCCATGACCTGGCTTATCAGTAAGTAACAGTGTGTGGGTAAGGGACCTGAGCGTATGTGACAGGGGTCATCATTTTGAGTTGCAAGTCACGGTGGCTTTTATTTATTTAATTTTTTTTATAAAGTAAAAAAAAATGAAATAAAAACACTTGATTCCAAGCTGTTTGGGGAGTTTTATTGGTTTCAGATTAAATCAACGCTCAGCCTTCATACCAGGTCAATATGTTTGTGAAATGTACACAATAAATATAGACTGATAGCATGTTGTTTCTCCTGTCATTCTCTCCTTTCGTCCCACTTTCTCTCTTTTTTTTCTTCTCTTTTATCTGTAGCAAAACAAGCAAAAAAAAAAAAACAATTAAATGAACTCCTACGAGCTTTGCAAGACAAAGTACAACTGGTACAACAGTATCGTCTGTCTACATGACAAGAGCTTCGCTCGTGTTTGATCAGATTTGTCTTTGTACGTGAGTGTGTGTAGTTAGTGTGATATTACTGTAGCTTGTGATGGGACTCTTGACTGAAAAGTGTTAATGCTACCCTGTGTCTAAATTTAAATGTTCAAATTTATGCAAATACTCCCCAAAAATCCTTTTTCTTGGATGACAGTCAATATTTAAATGAGCACAGTTTGGCCAGAAGAGCAGGCAGGTATTAAAGGAAAGTTGAGTCTTTGTACTTTTATGGCAGTGGAAAACTCAAACAGAACTCTGGCTCTAATTTCCAGTGACTCATGATTGAAGAGGTCACATGTGAGAATAGAGCTTTTTTGAATTTTTATGTACATGAGAGTGGACTAAACATAGTTACATATTCTGAATGGGCAGCTCTATTTCTGGACCTGCAGCTTTAATGCATTATTTATTACAGGCTCTGCTACTCGCCTGGTGTGTGTGCCCTCCTTAATCTAGAAAACCAGTGCACAAATGTTGGGCTGTAAATGTTAATGATAATCTTAACACATATGATTGAAGGGAGTGGATGCAACTAGTACACTCGAAATGCTATGTCGGGTTATTTTTATACATTCTTGGGTCAGGTAGTTAGGTTGTCCTGACCCAAGCTGGGCTGATAATGGAAAGCACAGCATACCGGATTAGGGACGTGGAAGTGAAAACGAACAAACATTTGCTAGCAAGATTTGTTTTGTGGAATTTGTCTGCAATTGCAAGAAATTGCCGTTGTTCATGTTTAACTTAATTTAGAATATAATTGAACCTTTTAAAATGATGCAGACTTTAATATTTTCTGTGTTATTTAGCTTGATAGCTGGTTTTAAAGGGACGAAGGTTGCTATCTAACATTATTTGAGGAGAAAATAAAACAGAAGTTTGCTTCCTCTAAAAGGGACATTATACATGTATAGGTGAAAGTTTGTCACCATAAACTGACACACTCGTGTAGTTGTTAAACATCTCATTACAGATTTAGGTCTAGGTGGCTTGTGTTGTTAAATAATAACCTCCACGCTTATCAAAGTCTTTTTATTAGACTTTAAAATAGATCTGTGGATGCTTGCACATTTAGCCACAAGATCATTAGTGAGCGAGGTGAAGTAAGTCTGGGGTCCAGTCGATGTGTCCGTCCAAATGTTTTTAGGTCATGTTTGGCCCCCATACTGAAGTTCAAGTGAAGGAAATTCATACAGAAACATTTCAGAGTTAACATCAAGTTATCTGGGATGTGACTGCTGCTATTAACTATTAATACCACTTTTAGATATGTAAAAAAAAAAAAAGCTTGTATTTTGATAAATTAGTGTCTACTACTAGGGTTACGCTCATTTTAATTCTTATTCTAATCGCTAAACATTTAAAAATGTACAATACTGTGCAAAAGTCTTTAGCCTTTAATAGTAAGTTCAACTAGAATAAATTAAAGAAATGGGACCAAATGTTTTACTTTGACAGACTGCAGAGTGCTTAAATATATATCTGTTCCAACCACTCAGTATTCAGCATCACCAGTATACTAAGCACCGACCTGATCATCTGTCATCATCTGCACCTGGTTCACACTGGTTCATACCTTAAATTAGGTAGTTTTTTTTTATACATGAATGATTCATAGGTCACTGACTGGCTTAACAAACAAAAACATTCCTCCAAAACTGGTCAGGTACAGGACCAGACTGAAAATGAGAGACAAAATCTTGCCAATAATACGAGGCAAAAAAAAGGCCTTCGGGAAGCCTGGAGAACAATTCCTCAAGACTACAGTAAAAATACAAGAAATTCTGACTCTTTGGAAGCAAAATATGAAGAAATTAGGGATGACTCAAGGTTTTTGCACACTACTGTACACCGATTATTATATTGAGTTGATATATACGTTATATACACTCACCTAAAGGATTATTAGGAACACCTGTTCAATTTCTCAGTAATGCAATTATCTAATCAACCAATCACATGGCAGTTGCTTCAATGCATTTAGGGGTGTGGTCCTGGTCAAGACAATCTCCTGAACTCCAAACTGAATGTCAGAATGGGAAAGAAAGGTGATTTAAGCACTTTTGAGCGTGGCATGGTTGTTGGTGCCAGACGGGCCGGTCTGAGTATTATATCTGCTCAGTTACTGGGATTTTCACGCACAACCATTTCTAGGGTTTACAAAGAAGGGTGTGAAAAGGGAAAAAGATCCAGTATGCGGCAGTCCTGTGGGCGAAAATGGCTTGTGGATGCTAGAGGTCAGAGGAGAATGGGCCGACTGATTCAAACTGATAGAAGAGCAACTTTGACTGAAATAACCACTTGTTACAACCGAGGTATGCAGCAAAGCATTTGTGAAGCCACAACATGCACAACCTTGAGGCGGATGGGCTACAACAGCAGATGACCCCACCGGGTACCACTCATCTTCACTACAAATAGGTAAAAGAGGCTACAATTTGCACGATCTCACCAAAATTGGACAGTTGAAGACTGGAAAATTGTTGCCTGGTCTGATGAATCTCGATTTCTGTTGAGACAAATGGAATTTGGCGTAAACAGAATGAGAACATGGATCCATCATGCTTTGTTACCACTGTGCAGGCTGGTGGTGGTGGTGGTGTAATGGTGTGGGGGATCTTTTCTTGGCACACTTTAGGCCCCTTAGTGCCAATTGGGCATCGTTTAAATGCCACGGCCTACCTGAGCATTGTTTCTGACCATGTCCATCCCTTTATGACCGACATGTACCCATCCTCTGATGGCTACTTCCAGCAGGATAATGCACCATGTCACAAAGCTCGAATCATTTCAAATTGGTTTCTTGAACATGACAATGAGTTCACTGTACTAAAATGGCCCCCACATTAGTATGGTGTTCCTAATAATCCTTTAGGTGAGTGTATAAGTATATATACGTTTTAGTATATTAAGGGCACTTGCATATATAGCCTTAGTAATGTAGTTTTTTGCTACAAAGAAGCAAAGAAAACATTGCCTGGAACTGTTCAATACATTATTAAAACTTGGACAAATCGTGCTGAACCATAAACGTCATAGAAGTTATGTCATCAGAAAAAAAGAATCATAAATGCCTAAAATTTTAGGTTACTTAAACCAAATCACAGCAATATTTAATAGCGAAAATAAGATAATTTCCACAGTGCAACAAATATCATATGTTTGGGACCAAACAGCTGTGTTGCCATATGAACCACTTGTTAGAGAGACAAATCAGAAAAATAAAAGGCTTCGGTTTGCTAGGAAGCATAAAGATTGGCTTTTCGAACAATGGAAAAAAAACATCATGTCTGGTCTGATAAGTCCAGATTGACCCTATTCCAGAGCAATTGGTGCATCATAGTAAGAAGGGAAGCACATGATGTGATGCATCCATCATGTGCAGTGCCCACTGTACAAGCATTTGAAGGCAGTGTTATGATCTGGAGTTTCTTCAGTTGGTCAGGTCTGGGCTCAGCAATGTTTTGTGGTGATAAAATGAAGTCAGCTGGTGAACTGAATGCATTGAATGACCAGGGTAGTACAGTACATCAAAAAAAAAAAAAAAAAAATTTATATATATATATTTATTTATTTTTTTTTCCCTTGATGGCACAGGCATATTCGAGGACTCAAATTGTGAAAGAGGAATTCTGGGAGCATGAGGAATAATTTTCACACATGAACTGGCTGTCACATTGTGTGTGGTAATCAAAGCTAGAAGCGATCGAATGAAATGTAAGGGAGTGGCTGGGCAATGTATTTCAAGGGTATCTCGAGCATGCAAATTAGTAACAAGGAGGACAAGGCTGGAAATATCTGGATGTTCATCTTGTTGGATGCTGGATGTTAACCTGGACTTGTACTGGGTTACTCCATACTGGAGCCGGCACTCGTTTTCCAAATCACCCCGAATTGGGTTATTTTTAGACCAGCTTTTTTAGAGTGTACTGATTTCAATCATTCAATCAAAAGTTTTATACCTTAGAAATCACCAACAGAGGAATGATTGGCCGACAGCTCCATGGCTAAGCTCTGCAGTATTGCACAGTCAGACCTCGTAGAGTCTGGTTAAGTTTGTGGATAAGGGTGACGAAACCCTGATTGTTGTTCTCATGCTTGTCACTCTTTTTAAACATCCGTCTGCCCTGTGCTTTTCCAGCTGAGATTGACATGCCCTACAGAGCAGTGTGAACAGAAATCCTGGACTTCTGTGGGCTCTCAAGACCAGTAGATGAATGACAGAACTATTGGCTCTGACAGCTTTGCTGACGACAATTGAAAAAAGTCTCTCATGTCAAGATATGGGAGCTTGTTGAGCCGGAGAAAAGGTTCTCTCAGAGCCTTGAGGTGGGCGCCCTCTCAGTGATTGGACTATTTGATCTGTAGATGGCTGAGAAGAGAAAACTTTGCTCACCTTCATGCACTTTATGTGTGTTTGAAGTGTGTCTTGTTCACAGCAGTGCTCTGAGCTTGCAAGCCAGACTGGAATACCTCCAAAAAAGCCCTCAGGCTCAAAGTAAATTGGGGGCACAGGTAAAAAAGGCCACTGAGAGAGAGGGCAAAGAGGACCAGGAGCAAAACAAAAGAGAAAATAAAGTTATATTTGCTTTAACTGAGCAAGTGAGGTGAAATTTATGTTTACTAGAAACCTGATCATATGCTGACCAGATAGAGGTACTTGGCTGTCCTTGGTAGCCTATGATGAACTGGTTGCCCTAGCTTGTCTTAAATTGACCCAAGGAAAAAAAAAAAGGGATGTTATTTTAAGTAGATCATTGTTCCTGATCTGCCCCTGAATACATTCTTCTTTTAGACATATTAAGTTTTTATAATTTTATTGATTTTAACATCCTGTCTACATAAATGTATTTTTGGGAAGCAGAAATCTAAATGCTTAAAAATGCTTTGTGCAAAACCAATCTCAAATCCATGACTATTACTGAAGGCCAGATACCGTCTGGCTGCATCTTGTCCAAGGAGTAATAAAAATGCCTTAAATTGCTTTTAAATTAGTTTTTAAATATATTTAGTTTCACTGTTCTTCCATGACTTTTGATTTGACCAAATGCTTCCCGTTCATGCTATGCAGTAATGGATGGGCTTTAGAATAACAACTAATATTTTACAACAAATATAACGGTGTCCTGGGTGCACCACTCTGGTCTGTTAGGCACAGGAATATGGAATAGTTGTAATGAAAGTAATGTGTTTTTGAAATGAATGTAGCCTTGGCCTAAAGTAGAACGTTTATAGTATGTCGTCTATAGTATGTCCAAAGAAACCCTGAAAAAAGGGAAAAGGTTAAGAGGTGGAAAAGTGAGCCACAGACCTCATGGTGTGTAAGTTCTGATTATGACACTTCCTCAACCTCAGCTACATCATTAAGTAAAGCATTTCCCTCCCCAATTTAGGCCTTGTTTAGATTGTCAGCTCAAATCAGGCACATTTTTGGTATATCCAGATTGGAATCACATTGCTTTCATGTAGTCTTAATAGTTTTTTTTTTTTTAATTCAGTCCAGAATCCAGATTCAAATGAAATTCCTAAAGATGAGTCAGTCACTCCCAATGTGACGAGGAAGTTCAAGTTCACATGATCACGTGGTATTGACATGGATCCTTGGTTGGAAAATGAGCAGAAATACAATGGAATAAATGGAGATGGAAAACCACAGTTAAGCCAGACACTTTTTCTGAAAGCACATTTAATTTAAGGTTATTAAAGGGCCTGGCTTTTACATACTTGGCAGTAATAGTGCCAAAATTGGAAAAAAGACAAACTCTTCAACCTCCTAAAGCATAACAACTTAACTTTCTACAGCGCTGCTGGCAGTATAGAAGTGGAGAACAGTAGTGCCTGAACAGAGGATGAAGTAAAATGTCTGATAGTGTTTTGGGGGATGCATCAGTACAGCTAAAGTTAGAGGGAATGTACCATATAGAAACAGGACACTTTCAAATAACAGTGTGGACAGTCAGTCCTAAAGATCAAATTAATCTGAACAAGGCCTCAGTCGTGGCCAGTTACCGCCCATCCCACCTATCACATGCTTCCCCCAACACACTGTGAACACCTTAAACATAGCTCATCACATCTTTTCTAACTACTGCTCATGCACCATAAAGGGACGGTGTAGCACACTATTTGAAATATGCTATCTATGGAAATGGGGGACAAAGGATTCCGTTAAGCATCACGATTCTTTTGTGTGGCACCACATGTATTGCCAGATTATACAAAAATGTATGTTTTTAAATTATTTAAAAAATGTTATATATTGCATTGACGGTATTAAAATATTGCCATTTCTCCATAATCCTACAGATGGCACACTCTAAACTATTCACACATGGGCAGGCATTACAGCATCCTGTGAGGTTGGAGTGAATTATTTGCAATGTTTGTTACAAAGTTAATTATAAAATAATATTGAAGCAGAATATTTAGAATACAAAATGAAATCTGTAGCTACAAATAGAGGGGAAAAATTCTATCCCTTCTATCCAACCCCCTCTGCCTGCATCATGCCATAGAGCTAGTGTTGCTGTCATTGACGTGAAAGTGCAAGTATACTGTACCACACGTTTCCCTCTTGAGCATGGCCAGTTTGGCTCCCTAGGATGTATGGATGGTGGCAGCATCAGCACATCCCTGGACGATGGGGGTTAATGCTTCTGTGATGTACCACTCAGGAACCCTGTCCATTTTATATACACTTTTGATATCTGTTCATGGCGCAGCTCAGTGGCATTTAAGGCATTGCGGGTATCTCCGAGCTCCAGGGTCCCGTGTTCACAGTTCTACTGATGTCCATCTAAGATTCCCAGGAGTTCTCTGGATTCTTTCCACCTTCTAAAAAAATAAAAAAAAAAAAAACATGCTCGCTGGTGGCTTGGCTAGTGAGAATACCTCTGTATTTTGGTAATAATGGGTGTTTTATACACTGCAGGAAAAGTGACATGAGTTTATCATAAATCTTTGCTTGCGTTTGAGATCATTGCATTGACCAAATGATTAATGCAGCTAATCAATGCTGTGTACAGACACCTACTGTAAATCTGAAGGAACCTGATGGAAACACTTGGGCTCTTTTAGTTTTTAAGTTTTTATTTTTATAATATACTGTATAAGAAAGTATTTTTCCTTTTGAGGACGAGCAAAATGTCCCCATGGTCCTTCCAAAAGCCTGTAGCTTCTGCTCTTTCCAAAATAAATCTCATAAACATCCTGAAAAAAAATTTTTTTTAACCATTTTGCTCTCAGGAAATGGCTGATACGGATGTATTTTCCAGATCGTTTAAAGTCATTTTGCTCACTAAGTGAAAGGAAGGAAAGCACAAGGTAAGTGCCTCCGGTCTCTTATCATAGCGTCTGCTGTCGTCAGCTAGTTTTATGTTCTGACTTGAAGTGAAATGGAGCTTTTCGTTTGCCATCGGCTTGCTGATGTGGTAAATTTGTGCAGATCACTTACATGCACAGGTGAAAATTTAAGACTGCGCAAATCTGCCAGTTTCTAATCTAATCCTATCGGAGGCAGCATCAGTCACTGCACGATGTGAGACGCAGTGTGTGGTCCCTCCTTGTGTGATCTTTTTCTCTACTGTGATCTTTTTTTCTTTTCTTTTTTGTTTACATGTTCTACTATCTCTCCTCAGTCGCTTCAAGGTCACCCCGAGGAGGCCCGGACTCCCTTTGTTTTCTTTTAAACTGCTCTGCTTATCCGATTCCCAAGGCACGGATCACATCTCTTTTGTTTCTCTGCTACTTGTGTTTCACACACTACAGACACAAAAGTGTACGAAATCCCCGTGAACAAACCGCCAGCGAACAGAATGGATGTGCTCTTATTTAGCAATCAATTCTTCTCCATCACTGCCAGTATGTTCTGGCTCAGGCTGAAAAACCAGTGAATAAGAGAAGCAGGAAGTCATTGATCAGGGCGGGATGTAGGGATGTCGTACATGACTGTGATAAGTAGAGTGTAAACGACTTGTGAGAATCAGATCACGGTGGTGGTTAAAGAGATATCCGTGCTCTACGTTATTTGCATTTACACATGATAAATCAGGGCTGTAATCACTGTACGCCACTGCATGTTTTATTATGGTTTTTCTTGCCTGCACACACACACACACACACACACACACACACACACACACACACACACACACACACACACGCGTACATAAGATTAAGACCATGATATTACACCATGCGATTCTGTGACTTTTATTTTAATGCATTCTTATTGTAGTAAGTGTTGTGGTACTGTATTGAGTTTTGTTTCAGAATAAATGCAGTTGTTATTTAATATGTAAGACATATTTACTCAGAGAGAAGGGAAGCACATTTCATTATAGCAACCAACAGTAGTATTGTTTATGTATATACTACAGTGCTAAGGAGTCAAATTTGATTGGTCAACAAAAGGTCAGATTTTTTTCTGCTGCCATGCAATTTTAATACATTACATTATGCTTTTAGTAATCTGTAATTCCCTTTGATTTAGTTCTGTATTATAAGCCTGTTTTTGTTTAACAAATTTAAACCATAGTGTTATTGATCATGGGAAAGATTTCTGTAAGACAAAGTTTATGCAAGGATTCTCCAGTGTCAAGTTTTACGCACAGTGGTAACATGACCAGATAATCCTTTTCCTTTTTTAAGATCATTAACTTGTAGGTAGACCTGATGAGGAAATGAATATTCTTAGCTATGATAATTTAATAGATAACAGCAACTTTTTTGTGGAAAATCTTAACTGTAAATGATGGAATTTTTTTTAATATGCGCTTGGATATTAAAACTGCTATATTTATTTTGGATGAAAACGATAGATGTTCAATATCACACAATTTTTTTATATTTAAAAACATAACATTATATGTAGTTTTGTCTGTTGATCAGATGTAGGAAAGTCATCAATTTGGAGCTCAAATTCAAACAAAATCCAAAAATTAAGAGAGAAAAGCAAATCCAAAAAAAATTTAAATAGGTACTACATACGATTTTTTTTTTTCTACAGGGGCGTTTAAGTCAAACTGGGAATTTCCCCATTGAATAAAGGTTGACATTTAAAGAAGACTTCAGGCACAATAAGGAGATGAGACTCTTGGCCCCAGTAAAACACTTGAATGGGACAAACGTTTTAAAGAAGGTCCTACGTCCGTGAATGCCGATCCTGGCCTCGTTCCCATGAACATTTAGCGAGTGGAAAGCCTGAGCTCCGATAACTTATTGCAAACTTGTGGAAGAGATGGCTCTGCTGGAAGTTATTGCTACATCTCCCATACAGTCCTGACATCGCTCTAAGACATCAGCATTTCAGACATGAAGTAGGCAGTCCAATCATGGAACTGGCAGTAAACACACCAGGAAAACACCAGTAAACTGGCAGTAAACACACCAGTAAAACACCAGGATAAGTGCATTAGTGTAACGGGATGATATAAAAAAAGTGGTATTTTTTCTCTTATAAAAGTCTTCTGTTGTTCTGCACACTCTAAAGTCCTGGTTTGACTTGAACACCCCTGATAATTAGGTAATTAGACATCATAAACACATATGCAGAAAAATATATCTCAATAATAAAATCATCCATGTGATATTGATAATATAATATGATATTAAAAAAAATTTTCTAGAGGCACATGCTGATATTTTACTATATTTTGTTGTTAATATAAACATGTTCAGTACATAATGATTTCCTATTCTTTCTTTCTTTCTTTCTTTCTTTCACAGACCTGGACGTGCGGTATTTTTGGAAATGGAGTGCATTCGAGGACTACTTGCTGTTCTGTTTCGGTTTCACGATGCTGTGTGCCTTCTTCACACTCCTCTTCCTGGACTGGGCGGTATTCGTGGAGTCTCTGGGTTCACTGGCCGTGCTGTTCGAGGCCATGCTGGGTCTGCCTCAGCTGTTACAGAACTACAACAACGGCTCCACCCGAGGCATGAGGTCAGACAATCCTCTATGATCCTATCAGTTCTCTGAAGTTGCCTAAAGTTATTTAATCACTGTCTACGAAACAAATTTCTAGAGTAAAATGCACCTCTCTATCATGTTGTTAAATCTCCGGCTATTGCCGAGAAAGTATTATTTTTTTCTGTATTTATTGAAAGAAGGGGAGGGCATGGGACTGAACTGCAGTTCTGAAATTATGGCACAGGCTGCTTTCACACTGTGGGTCCACTTGACCTCAAAGTCCGGTACATTTACATAATGTGAACACCCCATGCTGTGCCTGGGCACAGATCAGCGCACCATGTCAGGTTCACCTGTTCACCTGAGGTCGGCTTTACAGTAGGCACGATTGCTATGTACTGTGCCCAGGTATGCTTGCTCCCTCTCCCTTCTCTTCTGCTTAGTCAGCACATAAGTATGGCTGTTTCGTACCCAAGAAAAGTTGTGTATTTATGCTTTCTAATTAGTAGGCGAAAGTGTGTTCCTCGTTGGTTTGTGAACCATATATAAACACAAAGAGAAGAAGAGCACAGTAAGTCTCGACTTGTAGACGAGTTCCGTTCCGGGAGCACATTTGTAAGTCGGATTCGTTCGTAAGTCCAAC
This sequence comes from Clarias macrocephalus, assembly GCA_011419295.1. Lineage (NCBI taxonomy): Eukaryota > Metazoa > Chordata > Actinopteri > Siluriformes > Clariidae > Clarias > Clarias macrocephalus. Next base: position 128,110 of record JAAGKR010001206.1, read on the forward strand.
AAAGGGAGTCTTATACACCTTTGACACCAATATACAATGTAAAACATAAAATTAAACAAACACACAGGTTTGGTGTTTTGGTTTCGCATTATACTCTCGCGAGACTGAGCCTCCAAATCACGATGAAAATCCCAGTGACACAGCTGGGTCACCTGACCTCACGTGCTCGGGAAGACGTCGGGGGCGGACAATCTACATGGTGTTTATTCCACGCGCAAGTATGCCATACCCTGTTGGGGCTTTTGGGATCGTCAGAGGTTCCATTTTTTCTTTTGGGGGAATTCGCTCTGATATACGAGTGCTTTGATATACAAGCTTGCTTCCGGAACAAATTATGCTTGCAATCCAAGGTTTAACTGTACTGGGATTGTAGTCTGAAAACACCTTTACACTCTGATATTTCTCTGTTTGTGCAGCTGATAGAGTAGGAAGCCATGGTAGAGGGTGAAATATTAACATTTTCTCCAAAATATCAATATTATTAGGCATCACACACACAGGTTGATGTGCCTGTATACCTGTCTTTGTTTATTGGTGGCTCGCAAACCAACTAGTTGCATACTTCTGTATTGGAGAGTATGAATACACAAGTGTTCTTGGGTACAGAACAATTTTACTAATCAAAAGGCTGGCCAGCAGGGAAGAGGTGAGTTGGGGGACGCTGTGATATCTAGGCACAGTACAAATCAATCTAGTGTGAAAGCAGCCTTCATCTTGGGTCTCCTCCTTCATCATCATGTTCTAGGCCAAAATGTTCCAGACTCCTGAGCCTCCCACCTTGTGTATTGTGCTTAATGTGGCAATTTCAAGGATAACAATGTGGCACGTCAATCAAAATTTCACATCTTTTCAGTGAAAGTAGTTTTAAAATGTTCTTTGGAATAGTACCTATTGTTGAGATAAATCATTTCTAATTTTGTTTGAGTGGGGACGTTAAATCCATGTGCGTAACGTTTTGTCATTTACACCTTGTACATAATTTCTGCCAATTATCTGAAGTCATTGCTGTAATTTAGGCTGAGAGGAAAATTAAAGGAATTCCTGAAAATTCCTGTCATTACCCGTAACAGCACTCATTGATTCATTTATGGTACACTGAATGAGGCAGCATTTGCACTCTTCATCCTGCATATCTCATTCTAACACTCTGTCTCCCTCAATGCATTCAGATTGAGACACATGCGTATACTGTAAAAACAGCACTTTAGCTGGTATGCATTAGTGGCCATTGACGCCTCCGGCCATGCTAAAATTACATCACGGGCCAAAATGTTACACTCACTGCCACTGCCGCGTTGATTGCATTGGTTTAAAAAGATAAATTCCCACAGGAAGCACATTTATATTAGCTCCAGTCCTTCCATGCCTAAACGACACTCACAGGCTTTAATTTGGCTCGCAAAGTGCAGCCTGGAGCGTCTGCCCCTGTCATCCCCATACAGCCGAGCAACGGATGAGAGGAGACAGAGAGGAGCATGGGAGAGATGGGCTGACTTAGCTCCACTGCTGCCTCCTTGCCTCTCTGTGCATCTGATATACTCCTGGGACATTAACTTAAATCATAAACACAAACTTTAACTTTCTCAGGTACTCCTTCAGCGAGGTCATTTTTGTATTCAGGTGAAGCCTTGGGGATTGGCAGTGCTCGCTTCAGCAGTGCTAATAAAGTGCTCTTTTACTAATTAAGATCATTGCTTGACCTTTATAAGTAAATGTGATGCACCGGATACTATATGAGTTTGACTTTGCCAAAATACTAAAGTAGGCAGTGGTGCTGAGTGGGTGCTCATTATAGATTGATTGTGCATGTGTATAGAAGAGACAGAAGTTTCTTGGTGGATAGTACTATACTGTATATGAGAATGTGATAAAAGACTGCCGATCTCTGTGTATCTCTAGGCCATATAATATGGGTTTTATGGGTGGTGGACAAGGTTCAATTCACATAATGGTCATGTTACATTGCATATAAGTAAACACTACAATATGGTAACAAAGCCTTGGCTTTAGCTTACAGTGATCCAACTGATGGTAAAAAAATATATATATTTCAGTCATACCTGTACTGTAAATAAGACTTGGTTGCAAAGAAATAAATTCAGGATTGCACCATGGGCCCTGAAGCACTGAGGGTACAATGCTATCAATGCCATCCTTTTTAGTTCCAGACCTTTTCTCTATGCCTCTCCTGTCATATATCCAATTGTGCTCTTCTGGTCTTGTGTGAATGTCTGGATCATTTTCTCTATTTCTACTCTGTTGTGTCTTAGTATTTGGTAAAGCAATGTCAGTTGTAACATGCGTGTTTTATTTTTGGTTACCGCGGTGTTTACTACTGTACTTTTGATCCATCCAGCCACCCATCCATTTACCCCTGAGAAAACCGCAGTACCCAGAGGAAACCCATCAAGCACAGGGAGAAAATGTTATCTCCAAGCACACATTGCAGAGACAAGATTTAAACCCCCAACCCCCCCAAAAGTCATTGTGCTGCCTTGTTTTGATTCATGCCTGCTTCATTAGTTGATGAGTATTGATTATTCTTGCTTGCTGTCACCTTCATGTGTGTTAATCTTCCTCGCAGACCTTGGATTAGCTGAAGTAATATAGTTTGTGTCCTTGATTCGCCAGCATGCCATACTGTAGTTGGTCATAGACAATAGTATAAGCTATCTAGCAATTATTTTTTTCTTTCCCCGTTTTGTTATTTGGCCAGTTTCTACCCTATAGCCTAGGGTATTCAACTCCAGTTTAGCACAGGTTGGTGATTTTTCTGCCACACAGCTAATTTAACTAATCTGTTAATTGGCAGTTTTAGTGGGTGCAAGTTTTGGTGACTTAAAAACCGTGATCCATACTGGCCCTCTAGGAGTGGATTTGAATGCCCGTGCCCTAGCTATTTAATCCTTTATTTGTCACATATACATTACTGCACAGTGAAATTCTTTCTTCGCATATCCCAGTGTAACTGGGGTCAGAGTGCAGGGTCAGCCATGATGCAGTGCCCCTGGAGCAGACAGGGTTAAGGGCCTTGCTCAAGGGCCTTGAACCGCTGACCTTCCGATCAGTAGCTCAGTCCCTTTGCCCTCTGCGCTACCACCGGCCCCATATTTGTCCTATGGAGATAGTAGCAACTAGCACATGCTTTCTAAATCACATTAAGCCATACACTGTATTTTTAGATACTATGTCATAGTGCAGCATACAGTACCAGTCAAAAGTTTGGAGAAACCTTTTAGATCTGGTCATAACGGCTCTAATCTTAGGTGCTGTTTTTAAATGAGTGATTTTTAAGGCTGGTTACTCTAAATGAACTTCTCCTCTGCAGCAGAAATAGGTCTTGGTCTTGCCTTCCTGGAATGGTCTTCATGAGAGCCAGTTTCATCATGGTGCTTGATGTGTTTTGCAAATGCACTTGACTACAATGTTCTTGCAAAAACTCTTCCAGGACAGCTGAACTTATTGTCTTAAAATAACTACTGACTGTTGTCATTGTTGTTGCTACTTAATTACCTAATGAAAGAAAGTAAGTTAAAAGGGTCTGTCTGTGTGCCATCTGGCACATCGGGAAAGGGATACACACCACCCTGGAGATGAGGTCAGGTTGCAAGCTCAATGTCCCATTGTATCTGTATATATTGTATTTTCATAGACAAAATGAAAAATTCGCAACGTTCAAAATGTACCACATATACACACCGTTTTTTTCTGAAAGTTGTTGTTCCATTATTTTTTCTATATATTGTTGAGGGACATTGAAACAGAAACGTCTTCCAGTGTTCTCAAAAATCAGCTAGAACTCGGTACAGTGGCCTTGTAATCACACATGCAGTGCTGCATTGCCAGCTCCACACTGCCAGCTCCATTCATGCTCATATATTCTATTATGGGACACCGAAGCAAAGATTGTCCGCTGCTTCACTTTATGCCTTTGAGCTAGATGATTATTGGACCGGCAGAATTCATACAAGCCCCAGGATTCTCGTAGGATTCTCTAAAATTGCCTGTCTTCATTCCTTTATTATCTGACTGACAGATAGATAAGAATTGTATCTTTTTTTTTTCTTCCTCAAAGCCATTTTCACCAAATTATTTTTTATGTTTATTGACAGAGATGTGACTGTTCTTAGGTGGAGAAAAAAGCCTAGTGTGTATCTGTATGTGTGTTTCTGTGACAGATGATGACAGACGTTAATGGCGCAGGCATCCAGTGACAAGCTGTCTCATCTCTCCCTTAGGGACATACTCCATTCCCTAGGTCAGAAATGTCTTGATAGTTTCTGACAGGGTCTTTCAGCGTGCCTTTTTTTATTTTTTTTATTTTTTTTTGGAGAAAGATTGCTTTCTCACGAGCCCTGTGGCGTCCATGCGTTGGTGTGAATTAGCTTCCTGCCCTGATGTGCTTTGGACTTGTTCTGAGGTGAAGGTGTAAAGACACAGAGTACACAGACTCTCACCCTTACAGCTAGCCATTTTATCCTCTGTCTGCCTGAATTATTAGCCCACAGCGAAGCAACCTCGATTAATCATGGCGGACGGCATCGCTGTACAGTTGATCAGCGTCTCTAGAGGAGCTTTTTCGCTCTGAATTCATTCGCTCCGATGAAATATTTTTAAATGAAACTTAGCAGCGTGACTCGCCGCCGCTGAGACGCTTCACATTCATTAGCAGCTCCGCGGTCATGTGCAGCACTGCTTACTTGCACTTCCTTTCTTCCATACAAATGCAATCCTGATGTAGCAGGAGAATTTACGAGGACATTCTGGCTAAACTCTGAAATGTATCATTTTTCTCCATTACCCAAGATGCATGTTGAGCTGTCATAATGGCAGTAGATCTCTAGGTGCTATTAGATCTTTATATAGAGAGAGCGATGCAGCAGCGCTCTAGTATGTCAGTCCGTCCACCTGTCTCCCTTTCTCATCTGTACCTTCTGCTTTAACAGATAACGTTCCAAACCATCACCCCTCTTGCTAATAATTTTTAAAATTCTGGAAAAAAAAAAAAAAAAACTTAAACAACTTAAACTAGTAAAGGGTTCAAGTCTAGTTTAATGACAGAATTTTCATTTCCTCAGGAAAAACTTGAAGTAAACTTTTTGGAATCTACGGTGAGTCAGCATAAAAACTGTTTGCTGGTTTTGTAGGGGCTTTTTTTTTCTTCCCTGTTTCTTAGTCCGTAGTCAGGCTTGGGGCCCCTGCTGAGCCGATCAAGCTGACAGTGCTGTAATCGGTCTCTTAAGCAAGCAGAGACGTGCCGCGAGCTTCTCCTCGAGAGACAGCGCTTCTGTGTGTGTCTCGCTGATTGCTTCTGATTACCCCTGGGAGTCGTGGCGAAGTTTCTCATATTTATTAAAAAATAAGGATGTCACTCACAGTTGTGCCGGACGGTTTCGGCTCTGGTGGGACCCCGGAAATCACACACACACAGCTTTATTGAGCTGTTGCTGTTATTACTATGGTGAGTTGTGGGATCCATTTACCTGTGTGTGTGTGTGTGTGTGTGTGTGTGTGTGTGTGTGTGTGTGTGTGTGTGTGTGTGTGTGTGTGTGTGTGTGTGTGTGTGTGTGTGTGTGTGTGTGTGTGTCTGTGTGTGTGTCTGTGTGTGTGTGTGTGTGTGTGTGTGTGTGTGTGTGTGTGTGTGTGTGTGTGTGTGTGTGTGTGTTTATTTGCCCCATGGTGACATCAAACAGCATGCAGCTGAACAGGCAGTTTATTAAATCGCATAAGTCATCCATAAGGGATAATGACGCACCACTGAAATATGGACACCCATTCAGATCATTTCCACCAGCAGCGAGTGGCACGCACTTAATCAACATGAAAACTAATCAGCTGAACTGTGCTCGTCTGTCACATACAGTATATACCGTCCAACACGCATCCAAGTACAGTCACACTGCAAGGCCGAGCATCGTCAACACGTCCTCATATCCGCATTGATTCCGAACGCTTTAGGGCCACTGCAATTATGGTTTGGAGTTGTGTCCAGCTACATGGAAACCTCCTGCTGGTTAACACTTTAAAGTCCATGATTTTTATTTAGTTATTCATCTTAAAGCAGTAATTATTTTCGAATAAAAAGAAAAAGAAAAAATAAAGAAGCGGGGAAGAAAATCAACAAATTAATATGTGGTAATTATGTACCTGTTTTCAAATAATAATCAACTTTAAAGGTTTAACTTTGAAGATCTCATAGTTTCTTTCACTAGTTGACCAGGGTCTCACAGCTACTGTTAGTGTGCTTGTTATGTTCCATCTAAAATAGCCCTCAGATAATGCACTTTTTCATTCTTCAAACTCTTTCTGTTTTACTCCTCTTTCGAATGCACTGTTTCAATGAGTTACTTCAGAGCCAGACCCCTACAGAGAACTACAAACCTGAGAAACAAGCAGTTTGAAGGGGTCTTCTTTTATGAGGTCACATTAGAAGGAGAATCTACTTGCATTATTGAAGGCTTGGCTGGTTTTATACGTTGCACGCTGGAGACCCACCTGAATGTCTAAAAATGTCTAAAGTGAATTTACAGTAGTTGTTCCATTAATGTCTATGAGCCATTGAAAAGTTCTAAGTAAAAATTTAACATGAATATTTTTTTACTGCGTGCGAAGAGTTTCTTTCCCTATGCCCATGTGAGTTTCCTTCTGGGTTCTCTGGTTTCCCCCCAGTTTTTAAAAGAATAGCTTGTCTATGATAAATTGTGTCCAGATTCAATAAAGTGTGTGAACGCGTTAGTAAATGCCTGATGCCCTGAGATCCATTGGAGTCCCATGCGGGATGTATTCCCACTTCACAACCCAGTGATAACATCTGGATTTACCGTGGCGCTGTTTATGAGCATGTAGGTACTGTATCAGGGAATGGGAAGGTAAAATCAATTTTTACTTTGTCAGTTAATAATATTTTTCTTAGTGTGTTTGTCATGAAGTGGAAACTTGTAATTTGAGGTATAATTACAAAAAGAAAATTTGAGAATATACGAGTCAAACCGGGGCTTGTGATGACATTTCTTGTAAAATGTGACTGTTAGCTTCACTAAAACATTTTAATGGTGCAAACATTGTAAATAAGATGATAATCCTGCCCGAGGTGGCTTAGAGCTCAATGCAGTTGTTCCCATGAACAAATATGGAGTGGAACATCTGAACCTTGAAAATCAGTGGATAACTTGTGAAGTTGCTGAAGAGACACATTCATGAACACCACTTGCACACTACAGTCGATCGGCTGGGAGTCATTGCCACGTCCCTCATATAGTCCTGACCTCGCTTCAAGTCATTTCAACATTAATGGATGAACGTTTCAGACATACAGCAGTCTGATCATGGCTCCGGCATACTGAGAGAACTTTCTACAATGATGGTATCCAAGCACTAGTGAAACGCTGGGATAAATGCATTAGTGTAGCAGGGGATTATAAAGAGAAATAAAGGTAGTTTTTACATTTATAACAGTATTCGTTAATGTCATGTAAAAGTCATGGCTTGAACATTCCTCATACATTTCTCTTTTTCTAAGTGCAACAATTCTTTAATTTTCTAAAATCTAAGCGGTGAATATCGCAACACTGCTGAATTAAATTATTTTCCCTGATGTTATGTGGTTCATCATCTTCATCATCCTCATCTCTTCTCTGTATTTCAAATTTATGGTTCATTGAAACCTTACATACTTGTATCTGAACTCTTTTCTAATTAGCGTTTGAGGTCATTTTTGCTATTTGTTTTGTGTGTATACACCCCCGAGCTCCAACCTGATGTCCTAAAAATGGGTAAGGGCTCGTATTGCTTTTCATGAAGGAAGTCATAGAAAAGTCTTCAACCCCTCCCTGCTTCTCTAACCATAACCCCTCTCTAATGTCCGTGACTTGTTTTTGTGCAAATTTCTGCATGTTGTGAGCACGCTAATGCTTTGCACCACCGAAAGCACCATTAGCACGAGTGACAGATCTAAATGTAATGTTCTACTTACAGGAAGTCCCAGGCAATCCTGTATGGATGTTAGTGGTAGACCAGCTACTCGTCCAGCTCCCTCCTCCTGCATCTTTAATTAGTGGAGGAATGATGGAGCCTTACTGTGCTCTCAGAGTTGTGGAATCACAAGTTTAGGAGAGCAGTATGAGCTCAGCAGATGTGTCAGGGTTCATTAGCATGGCTAGCAGGTGCTGTTCAAAACACAGCCCGTAACGGGTTCGAACGCGAAGAACTGAACCCAATTGATCA
>JAAGKR010001207.1:0-43681 GCA_011419295.1 Clarias macrocephalus
TTCCAGTGTGACCTCTATTTAATATCAAAACTTTGGAAAATAAATGCTAAACAAGAAGGGAAAATATAGGTATATTAAATATTTAGCATAATGTGTAAGTACATTTTTATTTGGCCAGGACAATTAAGCTAATGGTTAAACATTTTGCAATGTTATAACAGTAACACTAACACATTTCACTAAAAGTGAGATTAAATATTACATATTCTAAATACCTCCATTTAAGTCTATATTAGTATTTATCAAATTTAATCACTTTTTACGTCTGAGAGTCTTTTTTTGTTATTTGTTATTTTTAGGTTACAGTGAATAGTATTTGGACAGTGACACAATTTTCATGTTTTTACCTCTGTACACCACCACAGTAGAATTGAATTGAAGTAATTAAGATGTGATTAGAGTGAGAACTGCCTTAATAAAAACTGTTACATTTAAATATTGCATTAATCATTTGGGGATTGAATCCTTTTATTATTACTATTAAATCAGTCCCTCTATTTTCACAGCCTCAAAGTAATTAAACAAACAAATGCAATCCTAAGTATTGGATGCAAAAATTTTGCTGTCACTGAAGTCTTGAAACCATGGACATCACCAAATGCTGAGTTTCCTCCCTTGAGATGAATTGCCAGACCTTTACTACAACTGATGTGAGTTGCTGATTGTTTGTAGGGCGTTGTGCCTTTAGTTCGGATTTCAATAAATGAAATATATTCAGTTGGGTAAGGTCAGTTGACCGACTTGACTCTTTTAGCTCATTAATTTTTTGCCTTAAGTTGCTTTTATGGTACACTTTGGGTCATTATTCATTTGCACTGTGAATCTGTTTTGCAGCATTTGACAGAATATGAGCAGAAAGTACAGCTCTTCATGATTCAGAATGTATTTTGCCATATATCAGCAGTCACCTGATCAATAAGCCATGCATAGATGCTGGAATGAGGTTGTTCTTTACCAAGGAAATATTTCTGTGATCATACACTTTCCTTGTCATGCTATTCTTTGCTTCATTCCGAATCAAATGTCGTGGTGTACAGAGGCTTAATATGGAACTAATTGTATATAATTTAACAAGTAAACAGTCAGTTTTTTAAGTTAATGTGTGGGAAGTAGAAAAATGGGCACATGCAAGTGTAAGTGACAAGGGCTGTAAAGGACAAGATGCTGAAAAAGGTAATGCTGGCTATGACAGAAAAAATCTTTCTTGATGTGATCATATGTTTTCTTTTCATACATATGATGTGTGTAAAATTCTTTATTAACTTGATTTATTAAATTGATTCTTTATTAACTTGATTAAGACATGTTTCATATTTAAGTATTGACTATGGCACTTACCTGTTTAAGAAGCTCTTTAGTGGTTATCCAAGTAAAATTAAAATGAGGACTTTTTCTCTCTTTTCTTTCTTACTTCTTTCTTTCTCTCTCTTTTGGACCAAAGTGTGGATAAATTATGAGTTATCACAGTAGACCTCAGTAGTCACTTGCTTCTCTTTCACTCACTCCAGAAATATGCATCTCTTACCTTGCTTGTTGAAGTCTGGCACTGCCCTGCCTTATCCGTCCACCCTCCTACTTATAAAAGGAGTAGCTACTATTTACTGTTAACAAAAATAATTAGGGATGTACTTCAGCATTGTATAATATTACAAAATTTACAACTTGTGGATTGATTATATACTTTCATTACATTACATACTTTCATGAAGACTTTTAATGTGTATAATCGTTTAATTAACACTGAATACAATATCATTTTTTAAATTAATATGAAGTAATGAATAAGGCTAACATCAGTCAGGTCACTTTATAATTTACAGGTGCGTTTAGCAGCATCAAATCACCTCTCTGTTTAGCACAGCCATAACCCATTCACCCAAGTATTTTATCCACCAACTTATTCAAAACATGCTTGTTATTGCAATAACAGATATGTGTGTGCAAAAAATTGCATTTAATCTGTGCAATCCTACATTACAACCACAACCTATCTCCATGTTATTCATGAGTTAAGCCAGCACAGTCTCGTGTTTCTTTTTTGCCATACATGTGCTATGATGTCATAACATTGTTGGTGAAAATTACTTTTTGTATTTATCTGCAGAGGTAGTTCTCATCAGGGTAAAAGAAGTCTGGATATATTATATTCATAGTGATCTTTCTTTTTTTCTTCCTTTTTTTTAAGACCTGTAACATATACTGTAACACATGTTCCAAACATGCAGAAATGTTATTATATGCAATATAGAAACACTATCCATGCCAAATAATCTCTGAAATAAAGCTAATGAAGGTACAAACCATTGTCACTGGGGCTGTACCTTTCAAGGGCACAGAATTGTACCTTAGTATAGAGAAACAAATTTGTGCCAGTTTTGTTTGTAGCACCAAGGACATTATTCGAACCAAAAATGTACCTTTTGTTTAATAAACCTGCTGGTATATTATTGTACCTTAATCAAAGGTACAAATCTTGTACTTGAAGGTACGTACCACCCCAGTGACAAGGTACAAAGTCCTTTTGTACCTTAATGGTGTCCAATGTGTTTCTTTGGGAACTATAAAAAAGTATTTTTTGTTATTGAATAAGACATTTAATCAATTTATTATGAACATATATGAAATATGTGTGTACACTGCCTTAGATTACAGTAAAATATTCTTTAAAAATACATATTTCAGGTTTACAATAAACATATTTAAACTACATAAAACTCTTCTGTTAGCTGGAAAAACTTACAAAAACTCACAAAATACAATCACACTAAAATGGTACAGTATATAAAATATAATTTTCCATCTACAATATAACTTTTCACAAACTGTTCACAATATGATTTAAATATTTAAATTCATTTTTACCCACTTTTCACAAAATACCATTGCATTTACCCAACATTCTGTAACATACTGTAACGAGATGTGCACAAACCCAGTGACTACATATCTGGATAACTCTTAAACAACTGCAAGCAAATCACAGCTGTTGCTGTCCCCAACTAAAAGTTATCGTAGGTAATGGATAGTAAACACTACATGTACAATATACTTAATATAATAGTCATTAATTGCTTTAAATAAATTCAAATTTGTGCAAATGGCTTACATCATTGGATAAAAATAAGATAATTTAATAAATGCATTACGGGTTTGCAGGCATTTTGAGGCCCTGAAGAAGCTGACATGTCCCGACATTTGTGTATTTTTCAATTACTTAAAATAAACCCTATACATAACCTACTCACTCACAATGAAAATGTCCAGGATTGAGTGGAGAGGGACACAAATGATCTTATACACAGAAGGCACATTTATGGCATAAACATGGTTATACAAAAACACAGTCTGTTACAACAGTGTAGACAGAAACAGTCCTTTGTGCCACTCTCGAAAAGCAGCTCCTGTTCAACTGAAGACAGTAGTGAACATTGTATACCTGGCATTTCCATGGTGTTTTCGCTGCTTACCATTCACTGCTTTACAATGCATGCAGGAGCAACATTCCTGTCACGCGTGGTCATTACATGTGCTGGTTGTATGCAGTCACAGGTGCAGACAGATACTTATTTTGTGTCCATCCACTTTAAAAAAAACTTTAAACGAGATCCATCCCGAATCCAGACCACACTTGTGGTCCAGGTTCCCATGCTTGTTTGCATTTGCTTTCTATCAAACATGGTGGCTGATCATTCACTGTCACAACCGTTTAGATAAAAAGAAAAAAAAAACAACAGGAGCATGAAAAAAACAAAAAAACAAATGTATATTATCATCATCAATCACTAATGACCATGCATAAAGACAACACAAGCTTTTGTAACGTCATACAACGACTTTTTTATTTCAGTTTAATATCACGAAAATCTGTAAGCTACATAAGGCCATCTGCACAAGTGTTTTACTAAATAACATTATAGATAGTAATGTCATAAGCTAACCAAAACTAAACCAAATAGCTACTGCAAGCTAAAGCTATTCAAAAAGGGGTGAAATACATTAGAACGTTTATGCCACAGCTGATATTCATGAACATCTTTAATCTACATTAGTCATTAGCTTAGCCACCGTGAGCTAACATGTTTGTGCTAAGCTACATAAGGCAGCACGTTAGCATGATTAGCAGTGTTATCTACATGCTACCTGTAAATGACATTGAAATTCAATGCTTCATAAAAGCTGACCAAAGCCAGTCAACTTTAGAAAAAAAAAACAGTTCTTATTATCAAAATAAGAATTAGAAGACTTAATAACATACCCATGGTAACAGCTTGCTGGATTCTGTTTTTCTGAGGAAAAGCTAAACTCTTCCCACTGTCCAGAACAATCTTTATGTTAGAACAATTATTAACCATCAATTCAGTTGTACTTTAAAAGGCAATAAATTGTATCATCCGAGGTCTTTTCCTTGCCATTAATGGTACATTTATTGAAATGGTACAAAACTGTTCTTCAAGGAACATTATTTGTACCACTGTGTACCCTTTTTCTGTGAATGTAAGAAGGTTCCAAAAATATGCATGGTTGGTTATCACCCTTATAACTGTTACACATTAGCTTGAGCTTTATTACCTTCTTAACAAAAAGTTTTATCCTGGATCAGCCAAATGAGCAACTATTACTGGTTATATTAGTATTTTCAGGATCAGTGTTACTTCATGGAAGTCAGAATTCTGAATACTTTAACATGCCCCGGACCTCCCCAATCAACCAGGAACATACCACCTACTAGTAAATATCATCAGGCTGTGGTGGACCTCAGTCCACGAAGGCCTAATTAATTGCATGGCTTTGGGAAGTCCAAGTAAGAGCTATGAGATGTGTGCATGGGGATAATCATGTGTAGCCACTTAGTGCTAGTCATTATCAAGCTCTAGGGACAAAAACATTAAAGTGGAGATTAATCCCCACTTACCCATCCACAAATTTTTGGGACAAGTTTTCCGGCATTCATGAGAGAAATATTTGGGGAAGGATCCTGCAACAGCAAGGCACAGTGTAAACAATTGCACTGTTGATTGAAATGGCAGTGACAGGACCACCTAAATCAGCCCCATGAGACCCTAAGGCACGCCTTTTAACCAAGTGGAAGTAATAAATGATCAACAAATCCAAATGTTGCAGTAATCCACGATACTTTTTTATCAATAAGGATGTTATCTGAGTCATGCAGGACATTCAAACTGAAGAACAGCAACCCAGTTGTCTGTATTATGGTTGGGAACTTTATGCTCTATGCAGTTTACCATAAGCCCACAGGGTAGATGGTGTAACATATCCAGAGGTGGGTAGTAATGAGTTACATTGACTTAAGTAACTTTTTGGAAAAAATTACTTTTACTGCACCATACTTTTTACCCTTGCTTGAGTAGATTTGTGAAGAAGAAACGCTACTCTTACTCCGCTACATTCGGCTACACTTGACTTGTTACTTTTCTAACCATTTATTCTACACATGCAGCCGTTACTGTTTCACCAATCAGATGCAGCAACAATAATCTCATGACTCCGTTTGACCAATCAGGTCAGGGGAAAAAACTTGAAAAAGGGGAAAAAGATGGCCGACTTCCAAATGGCCACCATGGTCACCACCCATCTTGAAAAGTTTGCCCCCTCACATATACTAATGTGCCACAAACAGGACATTAATATCACCAACCATTCCCATTTTATTAAGGTGTATCCATATAAATGGCCCACCCTGTAGTTGTAATTATAATTATATTTCATCCAAACAAAGTTGAGGCAGACCACAGGGTTGTACCTCAGCTGTTAAAGGAACCACCAGGTAATGTTATCTCCACAATTTAGCATATTAGAGTTTTATAAGCTTCTTTTTATCAATGTCCATTGGTTAAAAGTACTATGCAAATAAAAGTTTATTGAATTGACTTGAATATTTGCATTAAATTTGGTGGCTGAAGTCGTCAGAAGGCCATTTGTTCAAATCCCAACATTGATTAGATCCTAAAGCAAGACAATTGTAACTTGCATTATCCAAATAAGCAAATGTTATTCATGTTTTACAAAGCCTTACTTTGTTATATAGATTTTATATAAGGTAAAATTCCTATACAAAATCCCAAACTGTCTGGGCCATAGGTACAAATCAAGTAATTAAGCAGCAGCAGATTTGTGGGTGAGGGAGTATTACAATAGGTTATGTGATACATTCAGCAAAGTAATGTGAGACACAGGAATTGTGTACATGAGGTGTAAAGTGATAAGAGACAGGTGAAATGTTCTTTTCTCCCTATTGGCAGAGAAAAGCCAAGCACCTCTTTTTGCAAAAAAAGAAAAACAAAAACAAAAAACAGGTATAATTGCTTTCAGGTGGGACTTTTGTCCAAAACCTGTTCTAACCAATGCATGCGGAATGCGGATATTGTACTGTTCTCAAAACAGAATGAAAATAATTCATTGTGTTTTTTGTTAACTATTCAATGAATATTTAATAGTTAACAAAAAACACAATGAATTGTTTTCATCCTGTTTTTTTTTACTTTATTGCAAATCATGCAGCAATGACTGCAACCACAGTCATCCAAAGAGTCAACCACAGAGATCTCCTATTAAAACCACTATGATTTCTTTTATTATTATTATTATTATTATTATTATTATTATTATTATTATTTTGCATATTTAGATACAGTATAAGATGGGTATATACAAATTTAATTCAGAATGCAAACTTAAAATCATTCCCATGTAAAAAGGCTGTCAGGAGCCGGAGAATACTGGACCCAAGAGCAGACTCAAGTCACACCGAAGCAGTTTGTTTTTTTAATCTGTAAATTAAAACACCTGGTAATACTGTCAGAGCTGACAATGTGGTGCTGTGGTGACTTGGTGAGCGTTGAGACTTTCGGGATTAGAAGGGGAATCCCAGATGATCTGGAGGGGATAGATGATAATGTAGGCGGAATGATGAAAAACCCGGAAGTAGAGTCTGACTGAGAATCTCCTGTAATGATTGTGTCTTTGAGCAACCACAGAGCGCGCGCAGTTGCAGCATCTGATGCTGCATGGTATAGTGAATGGTCCGATGAGCCTGGGGAGAGATCTTATGGGAGACTGTGTTAATGGGTGATGTTGCGGGTGGAAAGCATTACTCTTTGCCCAACACGGTAGTTTGAGGCAGCCGAGCGTAGGTGATCCACGTGAAGTTCGAAGAGGAAAACCGAGTGGCGAAGTCTGGTTCTAGCCCGCAGCTAGGTCCTCTTGCAACGGAAAACAGAGGCCTGGGCTGAGGGAACTGCCACCTCTTCTTCTTGGGTGGGAAATGGGGGGATCAGTGTATTTAGGAGGAACGGTAGACAGGTTGTGGAAGTCCTCGTCGGGGGGATATGTAGCAGGAGGTTAATGGGCTGACTTGAGATGCCAGGCATGAGGGACTCCATTCCTGGACCATATACTTTATCCAGTCAATAAGGGAATTGTGACGGGTAAGCTAGGGCCGTACATGAACTGGAGACTGGAGATGAGTGTGCATGGCACATGACTAGGAAGGGGAGGTCTTTGGGAAGGTTACCAGAGATCTGTAGAGTAACCAGGATCGTGTGATAGGTAGAGGGGTGCCATCAAGGGCCTGAACGGCTAGTGGATTGTCAAGGAGGGTTGTTGGGAGTTTGAGGTCCTTCAGCATTGATGTAGAAATGATATTCTGGTCTGAACCAGAGTTGATTAGAGCTGAGACCATATGCGGTTTGCCAAGTGTTACAATGATGGCTAGTAGAAGTGGGGATGGGTTAGGGGAAAGGTTACGGGCTGGCCCCTCCAGGGTCCCTAGTTTCAATTAAGGGGTTTGGCTTTTAACAGGCTTGGAGGCGGTGGTGACTGGGCTGCCCACAATAAAGACAGGAACCAGACTGCATTGCAGATTTCCTCTCAAACCTGGTCATTTCTGTAGGCAAAGCATTAATTGCTGGAGATTTTAATATTCATTTTGAGAATCCAGAAGACCCTCTGAGAACAGCATTTATGTCTATACTTGACTTGGTAGGAGTAAATCAGTGTGTAGTAGGACCCACTTATAAAGCAGTTCACACTTTAGATTTAATATTATCCTTCGGATCATTATCTTGTGTCAATTAAAGTGTGTCACAGTAATAATTTATGCACACTGCCACGCTACCGCATTAAACGTATATTCACATCAACTACCACACAAAGTTTATCAAAAATCTCCCAGAGTTATCAACTTTGATTGGATCACCGTCTGACCCCACAGAACTCGATCAGGTGACTGAATATTTAGAGATGACTTTCCTTTATACCTTAGATAATGTAGCTCCAGTTAAAAGAAAAATTATAAGAGATAAGAAATTCGCTCCCTGGTATAATGATCACACGCGCACTTTAAAACAGATTGCTCGGAAATTAGAATGTAAATATCAAATAGCATGGAAGGAGAGCATCCTGAACTACAGAAAGCTCTTAGTGTAGCTAGATCAACATATCTCCCACTCTTATAGAAAATAACAAAAATAATCCTAGATTTTTTATTTAATACCATAGCCAAATTAACTAGAAATAAGGCCACTGCAGAAATCTTCACAACACCGTGGAGTAGTGAGGACTTCATGAACTTTTTCAATAACAAAATTATAAATATAAGGCATAAAATTCAGGCTTTGAAACCAGACAATTTTATTGATGCAGATGTTAAACTAACCATGTCAGATCAGAACCAAGAATACTTTACTCCCCTTGAAGAGAATGAACTAATTTCACTTATTTCAAATGTAGTAGGAATTAAGTGAACAGCCATGTTATCAGTATGTAGATTTAAATGGTGATTATTCTGTTCTCTAGTAGAGTTTGGTGTTCCACGGGGTTCGGCTTTAGGCCCGCTGCTTCTTTCCCTTGACATGCTTCATTTGGGCAACATAATCCGTAAGCATGGAATTAGTTTTCATTGTTATGCTGATGACACTCAGTTATATGTCTCATCAAAACCAGATGAAAAAAAAAACATTTTAATAAAGATGTGTAAAGGATATAAGAGACTGGATGCTAATTAACTTCCTTCTGCTAAATCCTGATAAGACAGAAGTTCTAGTCATAGGACTGCATGCAGCTACAGCAGAAGCAAGATTTTAGATCGCACTGTAACTTTAAATGGCCTTTCTGTTCTATCTAGTGCAACAGTAAAATACTTTGGTGTGATTATAGATTCTAGTTTTTCATTTGAAGCTCATGTAGATAATATCACCAGGATAACATTCTTTCACCTCAGAAATATTGCCAAGATAAGGAATATTTTGTCACTAAACTAGGCAGAAAAATTTGTTTATGCTTTTATCACCTCTAGGTTGGACTGTTGTAACGCCTTACTGTCTGGTTGTTCAACTAGGTGCACAAACAAGCTTCAGTTAGTTCAGAATGCAGCAGCGGGAGTCCACACTAGAACCAGAAGATACAAGCACATCACCCCTATCTTATCCACACTGCATTGGCTCCCTATGAAATTTCGCACTGATTTTAAAACACTACTTTTGACATAAAAAGCATTAAATGGTCTCGCGCCCCTGTATCTGAGTGTACTGCTAGTGTCTTATGATCCGCCACGCCTATTTCAATGAAAGGATGCAGGCTGCTTGTCAGTACCACGTATCATGAAAACTACAGCTTGAGGCAGAGCTTTTTCTTCCAATGCCCCAAAGTTATGGAAGAGACACAGTCTCAGTGTTTTAGTCTAGGATTAAAACCTATTTAGCCAAGCATTTTTGTAAATAGATTTGCCTTAGATAAAGGAGCAGATCTGGGGGATTCATGAATGTAGAGTATTATGGTGCACTGGGTATATTTAGATGCTGTCTTCCCCATGCTCATTGATCACTAAGGTTTGTTGATGGTGAGGTGATTGGTTGCTTTAAATCTCAGGGAGCCCTCATGCCGGTGTTTCCTTTTGGTTCTCCCTTTAAGTTATGCTGTCATAATTAGTCCTGCCGGAGTCCCAGCTTGCACTCTACACAAAATATACATTCACCTTATATATTATGTGACTGTGACCATACCTAACTGTTATCTCTTCTCTTCTGCTCTCTCCTCTCTCTTTCTCTCTCTCTCTCCCTCTCTCTGTTGAGTTCCAGAGCTGCCAGTGATCCAGAGCTGCCAGTGATCCAGACTCCCTCTGCCCTCTGGACCTGTCCGACTCGTCCTGGTGTCCCGGTTCTGGTTGGAGATCGTGTCACATGGATGCCCGTGTGGTCTCTTTGGGACGTGTGTGGTGTCTGGGGACGGTTTCATTCTACCATGAAGATGGTTCTGGCCTCGGCTGACAGCTGTTTCACTAAGGACTTGACTTGGCTGCAGTCGCTCGATAGTTCAGTACTGAAATTTGAAAAGTTCCCGAGGCTCCAATAACTAACGCGACTCCATATTAACATCTATTAACATCAACTCTTATACTGTGTACACAGTATGAATGCAGATCAATTCCTGCTTTCTGTTCACCAAAATGAGTATGAGTTCCCTGTTGAGTCTGGTTCCTCACAAGGTTTCTTCCTATTGCCATCTCAGGGAGTTTTTCCCTCGGCTTGCTCATCAGGAACTATGGGACCATCTGACCATTTAGATTCATACACATTCACATTTCACACAAACTTAAATGATTCTTTTGATTGTGTAAAGCTGCTTTGCGACAATGACAATTGTTTAAACTGCTATACAAATAAAATTAAATTAAATTGAAAATTTAACCTTCAAACCTTCATTGCCGCTCCTCCGGGGACATTCGGGTTCAATTCACATGCATGGGTTCAGGGTCAGAACTAGAAGTTGGTGGAGAAAGAGGATAGGTAGGCGGCAGAGGTGGAGCTGAGGACCTGGGTCTGGGCGAGGATGGGGGTCGGGTGCGGCGTCTATGAGACAACCGAGCATCCATGCGTCCTGTTAGCTCCAAGAGACCATTAAGATCACTGGGCAGCTCCTGGACAAGCAGGTGATCCTTGATTTCCTCAGAAAGGCTGTGGAGGAAGGCATCATAGAGCGCTTGAGTCTCCCAATTCGTGGATGTAGCCAGTGTGCTCAATTGCATAATTCCCTTTTCATCTCCTTCTTCAGAACGGGGAGGGTCAATTACAGATCATTAGGAAAAAATGCGAAGTAAGATACATTGGCATGGAGTGAAGTCACTGGCTTCTTTTTACGCATGGATGGGGGTTATGACCTGGAAGTATTAGGGTGATCAGGCTGGCTCGTGACAAAGGCATTCATCTGTCTCTTGATTTAAATTAAAGGATAAATTATGGAAACCCAGAAGTTTTTTAACGGGTCAGGTTTTAAAAGACAATCTGGGTTATTATATACCAAAAGCTGTTGGAATGGTATGCATGTTGAGTTGCATTTAAGATTGGCTTCTGGTGGCCAATGCTCCCCAAGGATGTGCATGACTATGTCTCAGTCTGTTCCATCTGTGAACAAAACAAAGCCTCCACGTTGGCCTCTGCAGGGTTTCTTCAACCACTACCCATACCTCCACAACCCTTGTCCCATATATCTATGGACTTTGTTACCGGGCTACCCATGTCAAAAGGGTGGTCTTGGTCATAGTCGATAGATTTTCCAAGATGGTGCACATTGTCCTTCTCTCTAAGCTACCCTCAGCGAAGGCTTCTGAACCAACACATTTACTGCCTACATGGTCTCCCATGCAACCTCATCTCCAAACGAGGGCCGCAATTTACTGTTCTGTTTTGGAAGGAGTTTTGTCGTCTCTTGGGCATTTCCATCAGTCTTTCTACAGGCTTTTACCCAGACACTCTGACCAAACAGAGCGGATGAATCAAGAACTGGAAACTTGCCTTCACATTCTTAGTGCTCTTCTATAATTTGCACTTCTGGGTTGGTGGCCATTTTGTTCAGGGAACTTCATGTCTCAGCCATTTTGTCTGGGCTCTTCAATTAAAGGGAACTGTGGTCATGTGTTCCCAGTGAGTTGGTAAACCTGTCCCTGATTCCTTCTGTACTGTACGTCCTACCTCACTTTTGAAACTCTGACCTGTCCTGATTTTGCTTGTTTCTTCAAACTTGAAGACAAATGTTACACCAACCAGCACTAGCAAATTGAGCTGCTTTCACACTGTGTTGGCCTTCCGACTTTCTACTGAAAGGACTTTCTCCAATTCAGTGAGTCAAAGGCAATCTTCACATATTTGCCTCTGATGTCTAGCCATAACAATTAGTGCTGGTTGCTTCCTTCTCCAGTTCTTTGTTGCAGTCTATTCGCCAATCTGACATCAAGTTCTCAGTATGTATACTATCAGCAACTACTTAAACAACAATTATTGCACTACCTTTGTTTCTTGCATCATTGCCCTCTGGTTCTGTGTTCTACTTTTGGGCCCAGCCCATCTGCATCATTTCTGACAGTATTCATATTCATAAATCATGACACAGAGAGTCAGTTAAATTAATGATAAATAGAAATGAATGTTAATAGTTTTATTGAATTAATTAAATTAATTAATTGCATTATTGACTGAAATATGGAACTACACAGTAGACTTTAGTTTGTTTGATGGAATCTTCGGGTAAATTAGAAGTGAATAAAGGTTGAAGTGTTCCAGGAACAGCAAAAATGTCAATGAATGGAGTGTTTGCGTTGACATCCTCCTTGAAGAATGAATATGTCAGTTACACAACAAACTTTGGTGATGGGTAATTCTCAAAGTTCAAAAGCACCATCAAGCACTCCAGAATTGTATGGGACTCTAAACTAAGCCTAGGGATATTTTAGGTGGACATTAAAATATCCAAAGTATTATTCCCAAAATGGAGCAAATTTACCATCTTTTACAGAATTAAAATCCGGATTATTTACAGATAATAAATCCAGTACAGTATATTTGTAACATTAAGGAAAAAGGGTTGTTAAAAGTATAAAGAGAGCTAAAGCTGTTTTTTTTTTCTGTTTTTCTTTTTTATACTGTATATCTATGCCGAGTTGTTGCTTCGAAGCCAGCTTTCAGCATAATTACCATTACAGTAAAAGGTCATTTCATCCCCCCCCCCCCCCTCCCTCCCCTCAAAAAAAAGAAAACACAGTTACTTACAACCTAATGTTTCCAAAACTGTAGCAACGTTTTTCATAAAATCAAACAGACCCTGGGTGGACCCTGGGGTGTTTGTGGCAGGGAGGAAGCTACAAGTCATGTCTAAATATACAGTAAATATCTTGGAGTTTGGTTAGACTTCATTAGAACAATAATTCAAACCACAGGTAAAGAGAGTTTGTAATTGAGTTAAATTTAGTCCTTCAAAATTTTTTATTTCTGTTTTATAAGGCCTGTATTATCTAAGCAGGCAGCAAAAGTCTACATGACACTGGGACATATTAAGTACTGTTTAGCTACCTGATTACATGCAAACTCTTCTACATTGAAACCATTAGGATCTCTGTATAAGCAAACCTTTAAAATACTTGACATAAAACTGTTGTGTTATTATCACTGTAGGATATTACAAAAATACTCATTTTTAAGTTGGGATAATATTATTACCTATGTAAATTTGTGTTTAATGTCTAAAATTATCCATAGGTTGACGTTCACTTCACTTATTCATTTATATACAGTACAGTACTTCATTCTGACATACAAGGGGTGCAGTAAGAGGCGATGTTATTGCTCCACTCAGGAAAAGTACTTTCAGTCAGTCATCATTTTCTGTTAAAGCAGCACGAGAAGAGCAAGAATGGAACTCTGTCCCAGTGATTATTCAAGAACTGGACTCATATAAAATGCTCAAAATTAATCTGAAAAATTGGTTTATAAACAATCATACTTGTCAACATTACCACAATTAATGAAAACTCCCCTGTATCCTTATATTACTTTAACCTTGTAATGTTAAGGTGATGTTACTGTTATGTGTTGTTATCATTACTGGGTTTTAGGGTGACACTTTATTGTCCAGGGCCTGCAGATGAAAAAAAAAAGCCATTTGGCTAATTTGGGTACATTTAAAGATACTGTATGTAAACTAATGGACAATGTTCCTGTCAAATAAATGAACAAACAAACAGAATGTTGATCTACAACAAATGTATATTGCTATTCCTCTGTGACCCATAGAAACTATACAACTAACCTCAGTTTCCCAGCAAATCATTGGCCGGACCATCTTAATGCCATAGCCAGCTTGCCTTCTTCCAGTTGTGTTTTTTGGTGCTCTCTCTTCCCCAGGTAACCAACACACACAGGACCATCCATATGATGTAAGAGAAATTTTATTAATTAGACCAGGAACCTTTTCTTGCATTGCTCCATGTTCTACTTTTGCACTTGGTGTTTTGACACCTTTCTATCATAGTTAGCATTAACTTGTTTTTAACAATATGACCTAGACAGGTTAGCCACAGCTCACCACATACATCAACAAGCCTTTATTTCTCTACATTATCCCCTCCTACACTAATCCACTTATCCCAGCATTTCACTAGTGCTGGGATACCATTTCTCTGAATGATAAGTCTGAAACACTGGCCTCCCTGGACCTCCTTAATTATCCCAAACATGTGGAAATGGCTTGGAGCCCGGGTCAGCACCATACAGAGGGTATAGCAATAGCTCCCAGTAAAGATCCTGTAATGTGCAAGGGGTGCTTGTGAATGATTCTGTGTGCAGAAAGAAAGTTGCAAACAAAAAGTTGCATCTGTTCCGCAATTGTGGACGAGTTATCCATTGATCCAATTAAGGATCAGGCATTTTATTCACTGAATATTTACAGAACTGACTGCAGTGGGACCCATCATTCACAGGCATACAAGCATTCATGTTTTACTACAGCTAAGAGTCTCATCACTGTATTGTGTTTGAACTCTTCTGTTAATGAGAAATTTTATCTTATTTTGACACTGAGATCAAATTTAACTCGAACACCCATGCTTTTAATAATGAATTAATTTGGCAGTTGTTTAGTTTCCCAAGTTGTGTTTTGTTAGCTAAATAAATCAAATACAGATTCACCTTTTTTTTTTTTTTTTGCATGTTTTGCATTTTGGCCAGTAATATGCTTTCTCGTGGTGAAATAAAGGAATAAAAATTGCATATGTGTGTTGTGGTCTATCTGTATGCTTATTGATTAAATGGTTAAGTGTAATGATTGCATCTTTAGTGTTGTGGACTTACCCAGTTGGCCTTCCAACCCTGGTCCTGAAGTATCCACTGCCCTGTACATTTTAGTTTTTTCCCTATTCTATCACACATGTTCAGAGAAACTCAATTAGCAGATTAGTCAGATCAGTTGTGGTTGGGGCAGGGAAAAGAAAACTTTACTGCTTCGATATCTACGTTTCACTGTTTCATATGTTTTGAAGAGAAAGCTATTTACCTGTAGTCATTCTGTTTCTTAGAGCATATTGTATTTTTAGTAAAGGAGTGATAGACATTTTTGAAAGGTTGGGGCCAAGTATTAGGCAAAATGTTTTAGGTTGAAGGCCCCTAAATTACCTTGCCCCTAAATTTTACAGCATCATCACCCTCATCCTCCTCTAAATAAAAGAAAATTACATGTTCCTTGTATTCAGCTAAATATAACAAATTTAAACTACTTTTATTTTTTAAAATTATTGGGTTTATAAAAGATAAAGATGAAAATGCACTAGTCATGTACATAATGTTGATGTAAATCTATCAATGGTATTACTTTGGCATGTTGGGTTATATGGAGTGGACCACAAAGACACATGACTGGTTTAAAGCAAAGTTCTCTGTGATGATCCCAGTCATAGAAGCTAAGTGCGTGGCCCTGGCAGAATACAAGTGGTCACCAAGTCAGAGGAACCTTCAAATTCTCAGGGCTACTAGGAGCAAAGCTCAACAGATTGCTAGACATTGTGCGAACAAATATTGGCAAGAGCTCAGCAGCAACATCCAAAAAGCAGCCATATCAGGGAACACAAGAGGTATGTACGACGGCATCAAAAAAGCGCCAGGCCCTACCCAGTGCAAAATGGCACCCCTAAAGTCATCTACTGGGGAAGTAATCTCAGACAAGCAATAACAGATGGAGAGATGGATGGAACACTACTCCACAGTGACCTCCATGGCACTAGACGCCATTGACTGCCTGCCAACCATGGAAGAACTTGATGCAGAGCCAACAGTAGAAGAGCTCAGCAAACCAGTCTATGAATGGCCTCAGGAAAAGCCCCTGGCAGTGACGAGATCCCTCCAGACCTGCTGAAACAGTCCAAGCGCTCCCTTCTGCACCCCCTTCAGTCAGTGCTGGAAAGAAGGAGCTGTACCGCAGGATATGAGTGATGCCAAGATCGTCACCCTCTACAAAAATAAGGGCGAGAGCAGTGATTGTAACAACTACAGAGGCATCTCTCTTCTTAGCGTCGTCGGCAAAGTATTTGCTAAGGTCATCTTGGCTTGACTGCACAAGCTGGCTGAAGGTGTTTACCCAGAGTCACAGTGTGGTTTTCGCGCAGAACGGTCAACCGTAGACATCATTTTCTCCCTCCGACAACTCCAGGAGAAGTGTAGAGAACAGCAGATGCCCCTATACATCTCCTTCACTGACCTCACCAAAGCCTTTGACCTGGTCAGCAGAGACGGCCTTTTCAAAATCCTCCTCAAGATCGGGATGCCCTTCCACAAAGACATGAAGGGAACAGTACAGTTCAACGGCAGTTGCTCCGAGCCTTTCAGCGTCAGCAGCGGCGTCAAGCAAGGTTGTGTTCTTGCCCCCACATTGTTTGGAATCTTCTTTGCCCTGCTCCTTAGACATGCTTTTGGTTCAGCAACGGAAGGAATCTACCTGCGCACTAGATCAGACGGCAAGCTATTCAATCTCTCTCGTCTCAAAGCCAAGACCAAGGTATGCGAAACGCTGATCAGAGACAATGCTATTTGCTGACAATGCTGCAATCACCACACACACACAGAAAAAACTACAGTCGCTGATGTGCCATTTTTCCATGTCCAAAGACTTTGGTCTGACCATAAGTTTGAAGAAAACAAAAGTCCTGAGCCAGGACACTGCCGCTCTGCCAGTCATCACAGTAGATGACTACCAGCTGGATGTCGTCCACCACTTCACGTACTTGGCTCTACCATCACCGATAACCTCTCCGTGGACGCTGAGCTCGACAAGAGGATCGGGAAGGCAGCCTCTACTTTAGCCCGCCTGACAACCCACAGGCTGACAACTGCTACAAAGATGACAGTGTACAACGCCTGCGTCATCAGCACTCTGCTGTACGGGAGTGAGACATGGACCACCTACGCCAGACAAGAGAGGAGACTGAACACCTTCCATTTACAAGGTCTGCGCTGTATCCTGGGCATCACCTGGCAGGACAAAGTCTCTAACGCCGAAGTTCTGACTCGAGCCGGCCTTCCTAGCATGTACACCATGCTCCGACAACGTCGCCTGCGCTGGCTTGGCCATGTACGCCGCATGGAGGATGGGAGAATCCCAAAGGACATCCTCTACGGAGAACTCTCATCCGGGAAGAGAACAACAGGGCGCCCGATTCTGCGATTTAAAGATGTCGTGAAGAGAGACATGAAAGCCCTCAACATAAACACACAGTCCTGGGAAGATCTCGCAGCAGACCGCCCGAAGTGGAGGGGCACCCTGGTCAAACAGCTCAAGTCAGGTGAAAAGAGACAAGCGAGCTCGCCGGAAGGTGGGGAACAACGACAACCACCTACAGATGCGACTTCTGCAGCAAAGAATGTCTTTCCCATATTGGCCTTTTCAGCCACTAATGACGCTGTCTCAGACAATCAGACATGTCCCAAGATAAGAACTAGGATACGTCATCCATGGTCAACACTGACCGACGAAGGCCTACAAGGAGTAGATTTTTGCTTCTTTCACTTTTCAACCTGTTTTATATTATTATTATTATTATTATTATTATTATTATTAAGAATGCTGTTGTTAGTCTTTCGGCTGCTCCCTTCAAGGGGTTGCCATAGTGGATCATCTTGTAATCACACAACTTGGCACAGGATTTACGCCGGATGCCCTCCCTGACGCAACCCTCCTATTTTATCTGTCTGGTATACATCTTAGCAATTTTATTCAGCCTTGTATTACATGAGATTACATTGTTAAGGATGTGGCAACATAACCCCTTTAAGGAAGATGTCAATCTTCCAAAAACATTTGTTTGTTTTTTACATCATCTTTGCAACTGCAACAGGATACACTCAAGAGTGTTGCAAGATGTCTGGAATGTATAAATAGCTCTCTGTTTAATGTATTGTTCAGCAAAAGGAAATGAAAGAGGAGTTGAATAACTGGAATGGGTTTTGGGACACGCAAAGATGATTCTGCATTTTAATTGGGTTAAATGGTGGCAAAGTAAATTAGAGCTTTAGATCTATATTGTATATTAATTTGTAATTAATTATTATTTTGCTGAATATGGGTGTAAAAAAAAAAAATCTTTTTCTTGATTTAATAACCAAAATATTGCCCAATGCTTTTGGAGACCTGAAATTCACACCCATTTATACAACAAAGCTGAACGGACACAAATGGATGTCTTTGTGTGTTGTAGCATTACATTTTCCCTTCACTGAAAATAAGAGGCCTATCCCAAACTATCATGACAATGATAATGCCCTTGAGCACAAAGAAAGATTCATAAATATATAGAGTGCAAATTTTAAAGATAGAAGTAACATCTTGAGTGAAAACCCTGACCTTTACCCAACTGAATACTCTAGGGATGAACTGGAATGCTGACTGCACCGCAAGAGTCCTTGTTGCCTTAAAAGGCAAATCCCTCTGCCCCATCCAAAATCAAGAGACACCCTTCCCAGAATAACTTTATTTATTTTTTTTTTATTACAAAAACAAAGTAGGGACTAGGTGGACCAGTGCTGCTTAGCTTTCAAGTTGAAGGAGCTCCTGTCACTGAGGCTGGTGGTTGATGAGGAGGGTTTGGCCAAGCTTGCCAATTGCCATAAATTTGACATAAATTATGAAATAATTTATCATTTCGGCATTCACATATCCGGCCATCAGTTTGTGACCTCAAGCTCAAGCGAATTTGGGTTATGCAGAAGGACAAAACACACCAGCAAAAGTCAAAATTATGGTTTTGGAGTGGGCTAGTCTGGACTTAAAATCTGATTGAGATCTTTAAACTGTATATCGGATGCTTGAAAACCTTCAAATGGGGTTGAATTAAAGCAATTCTGCAAAGAAGAGTGGGACAAAATAATTCCACAATTATTACAGTTGACAAACGCTTTGCAAACGCTTGATTGCGTTTGTTTCTGCCAAGGGTGGCAGAACCAGTTATCAGGATTAGGGGCAATTAGAGGTTTATTAGTTATTAGACTTGGGGGAAAGGATTCACATTGGGCCAGGTAGGTTTGGACAGTTTGTTTCTGCAATAAATTAAATAATCATTTAAAAACTGTATTTTGTATTTAGTTGGGTTATCTTTGTGTGATATTTAAATTTGTTTGATAATCTCAATCATTTAAATGTGCCAAATACATAAAAAAAAAAACCTTTTCAAAGCATTGTACATCAGAATATTCCTCAGCCGAGACAGAGAAGCAGTAAATATAGATGACAGTGAAAGGAGCGCACTTACTTCCTGATCTGAAAAATGTAAAAGCCTAAATGATAATGGATTTGCGAAGGCTGTACTTGATCGAGAAGGAAGAAGGAATATCTTTGTAAATTAAGTTATAAACAAGTGACTGACTGCTTTGCTAAAATAAGAAAATAGACAGTACAGGTTAATACTCAATAAATAAAATAATTTTAGTGTTGGACAAGGCACTGTCAGACTGCTGAGGGGAATTCTTTTTTACTTTGTAGATTATATGTTTACTGTACACGCTCCAACCACTTTAACAGGAACACATGTACTGATGCTTATTTAGTTTACACTTATCCAATTAGCCAGTCATGTATACAGTCATGTGTACATCACAATATATAAAATCAGGACAAAGACATGTCGAGAGCTGCAGTAAATTTACATGTAAAAATAATCAATTACCCGGAGAGAGACAATGTCTTTTCATATTTTCATATTCTCCTATTAAAATAGACATTGTGCCTCCTGCACAATACCAAAATAAATGACTCTTTAACTGAAAGACTGATGAAGATTCGGGGCACTTATGGTAGAGTTTTATGATGAACTAGTACGTCTGAATGCTGTATTCCCTCACTTTCATAGATCACTCAGGTTTATTGATGGTGGACGGTTGCGTTACTTACCAGGATGTTCTCATGTCTGTGTTTCCTTCTGGCTCTCTGTTCTGCTGTCATAGTTAGTCTTGCCAAAGTCCCTGCTCGCGCTCTGCACTAAATATAAACTCACCTTATACATTGTGACTATTAGTATACCAAACAGTCCCCCCCCCCTATAAATGACAATCCTGAGTTGTCTGTGATCCAGGTCTGCCCTCTGGACCTGTCGGACACATCGTGGTACCCTTCTTCTGCTTGGAATTCTTGACGTAAGGAGGCCTCCAGGTCTCTGCTGAGGATGGTCCCGTGTAGTCTGCTTGGAACGCATGTGGTAACTGGGTTAGGGACAAACGGATAATATACATATTTCCATTTTTGCTTCTGTAGGGCTGCTTTTCAACAATGACCATTAAAAGTGCTATGTAAATAAAATTGAACTGAATCGAACTAAGGTTTTCTTCTTAGATTGTGCCACACTTTGCATACTGGACAAAGTCAGAAAATTAATGAACTACAGACCCCTCCCCCATAACCATTATTACAATTTTAATTGACTACATTATTTACATTTTAGTAATTTCCTATTTCCTTGTGTGAATTCCACAAATAATTTACCGTATTTAGCTGCCTGTTGCAGAAGTAAGCAGAAGAATACAATCAGAAATAGACAGCAGACCATGGTACTATGGAAGAAGTGACTTTATTGATATTTTCTGCTTGCAACCACAAAGTTGTTTTCAAAGAAATCAACTACTTTAACCACCAATACATCCATCTTATTAGTGTTCCCTTACCCTTCTCACAATTAAGCAGGTAGTTACAGGGATTAAGATCAAGCCATTAGGGTGCATAAAGACAGTCACAGAAAGAAGAAACTAATAAAAACAATTATGAACTTTAAAAATAATGGCAATAAATAAAAAGGAAAGAAATGTTAAAAAATATTTTGTTCATTGTAGAATTTCGCCAGTTTTACAAAAAATTTGAATGCTGCATCTCCAGCTCCCAGATCTCATGATACTTTTTTACTTTAGAACCCAGGGTTTTACTAGCTCCAAATAACTTCCTGATCTTTTGGCAAGGAAATGGTCGATAGATACAATCAGTAAATGGTTTGTTGGTGCCAAATTATGCTCAGTTAGTCAACTAGTCATTTAGAATGCTTGAAGTGTCATTTGTGTGTGCATGCATGGTAAATGACATTAAATTGCTGTTCAGTAGACACAGGAGCCTGGAGGCTTCTACCCATAATTTTTCCAATCTTAAAAGTATGCTTTTTTTTTGTTGTTTGTTTTACCAAACATGGGCTGTGACTAGAAATCTGCCTCCTGAAACAAATAAATTTTATTTTAAACAAAATAAGGGTGCCAGAGGGTATTAACCTTCTAATCGATCAATATACACACCAGTTCAACGGGCTTATGATGAGTTATACAGGCAACAGCAACAGACATTTTATCTAAACAAATCTGTTCCTACACAACAAAGCTTGAGAAATAACGATAAGGAAATAGAACACCTGTGTGTACTCGTATAGAATTTAGTAATAATAATAATAAAGTACATAAAGTAAATGAAATAATTCACTCTTTATACTTTCTCATTTACAAATAACCTGCATGTACAAGAAAGCTACTGAAAGTAAAAACCAAAAGGTTTTCATAATCAGCTTTATCAGATGATTCATAAATCACATTTTAAATTCAATACATTACCATTCAAAAGATTAAATTTAAGATCATAAATGGAGCCCCATGATACAGCAGTTGCAGTAATAGAACTAGTAGCAGTGTTAAATAACTTGGTTTTGTTTCTTAATGAACTTGTTATGCATTTCTGCTTCTAAAAGAGCAACTATATTATTGGTCAGTAGTGGTCACCATTCTGTGGCCCCATATCACCCCCTGATGGTCCAGATTAGATATGCATTTGCTCCAGATATTTGTAGGTGGGGTTTTCATAGCCATGGTTCTGCATCTTGTTCAGGTGACGCTCCTCAGGACTCAGCATAGGATCAACCTTATTAAAAAAAAATAAATTAAAAAAGTTTAAATTCAAAATTCGTATTTTATCCAATTTGCCTATTATTATTAGGAGCCTGTGTGTTAAACCAACCTCCACAATGCCATGGCTGATGGTGCCATACTGCCTCTTCCTTAGCAGGACCAGACTGATCACAATCACAGTTGCTATAGCAACTGCGATCACCAGTAAGCCAATCAAAGTACCGTTCCCAAAGGTCAACTCCTCCCCCAGAGGGTTAAATACCTCCTGGTTTCCTCTGTGACTGAACTGTTAAAAACAAGAACAAACAATACGCATAAAAAAAGGTTTTCCTTGAAAATGTTAATAACCATTAATATGTTCACAATTAGCTGTGTGTACACACAGTAATGATTTTTAGTAACCTGACTGATAACACAATTGAAACAAAAGTTCATGTTAACACCTCAATCAAATTGCAGCAAACTATTATTTTATATTTGGGTAAATCTGACTGAATTTCTATCCAATTTAACACTTTCAATATTCTAAACATCTGATTATTGTTATAAAAATCTGCATGAAAGGCAGGCATATTTGCATATACATACAGGGACATGTATGGGGGAAAAACAAAATCCAATAAAGGAGCGGATAAATATGATTTTTTTTTTTTTTTGGTCACATACTTCTGGGTCAGTTTTCCAGCACCAAAATACAGAAAGGGCAAGCACGCTTCACACAGTACTTCCATTTAGCAATGGCTAAAATGCACTGGCATACTTGCTTTTTCCAAATTTTGGTGCTGGTAAACTAACATTAAGTATTTTGACAAATGGTAAATTTATTTTTTTCCCTTTCCAGTTTTTTCTTTCGTCCCCTGAATTCCCTTCAGAATTTTTTTCTTAAACATATTCCTCCTAAACCCAATATGATTCTTTTTGTCTTCATGTGTATTTTTTTCCACTCATCCATGTCCCATTATGGGCTCTATATGCATGTTTTTAAGTGCTACAAAAAAGTTTCTTAAGCAGATGTTTGTAGCAAACTCATCTCTGCAAAGTTGGCTTAATATTTGATATTCGCCATTCATTCAGCAGGAATGTTAAAATATACACAGTTAGGAGACTTAAAATTTTAAAAAGTAACAAATTCCAGCTCGCAGATGATTTGGTTGTGACTTTGGTCACAAACTCTTCTTCTTGCTATTTGGTAATGACATTTGGATGACATTTTGTTCTGAAACTGAAATTGATTACACTAGACAAAAATGTATATCGTGGAAGCTCGGATTGTGAGTAACCCGGTTTGTGAGTGTTCCGCAAATGTTGACTTGAAAAATGAGTGAGTCTTGATATACGAGTACCAAGTATCATTGAGTATCATGTGGCACACTGCGCTTCTTGCGCTTCACGTGATCACAAATAAGCCAATGGTTATTCACCCTCTCTCTCGTTGCGGAATCGTCAGCCATGCTCGGTCTAGTCAACACGTATAGTCAACATTCATGCGCACATATTTGTTTACTACAACACCGTGACCATGTGTGTACGCCTAAAGCATCTTTTGTATGTTTGTGTGTGTAGGATGACTTTCATTCTCACACACTCCAGCTTACCGAATAAAGAGTCAAGGGTGAGTCCATATTTTCAAAAGGTAAAGTCCAGGTTAATTTGCTTTATTTTTCCTTTATATTTTATATTCATTATTTTTACATTAATATTTTTGGGTTGTGGAACTAATCATCAGAGTTTCCATAACATACTGTACAATGCTAAACACTAAACCCTGCTCCTCACAAGCACATACTGTACATTTTGATTCCAACTATCTACTGTACAATATAACACAAATTCTAATAACACACGGGACATTGTCCGCATCTTCTATACTTAGTTCGTTCAGAATTGTAAAACAAAATGTATGTCTTTGCCAAATATCTTTGCCATTGTCCAAGCTGCTAAAACATCATTTATGTCATGGATTATTAATAATATTAAAGCAATAATTAATGTTGATTTCTCTGTGGCTAAGGGTCTTTGCTTGTGACCAGTGAGCGGGCCTACATCCCAGAGAGAATGCTGGGCCAATGAGAACAGCTGTTAAACAGCTGTAAAATTATTACGTTTATGTGACCGATAGAAGATGAGTTTTGATCACATGTAGGTTACATTCCATGCATTTACGGACATGCACATACACAGATCAGCCATTTCATTAAAACCATTAAAACGTAAAAACCACCCAGGGTTTGGGTTCCCCACACAGGTGGTTCTGGCCCTTCTGGTGATGGCTCCGCAGGGCCTCTGGGTATGTGCTGTGTTGTCTGGTACCAGGCCATTGGCAGTTGATCCTTTGGGTGCTCTGGGTTGAGGAGTGGGGTGTCTGTGGATCAAACTTGCTTGCCCGACCCATCCCATGGGTACCTGACTGGATTGCAATCTGGGGAGTTTTTCGGCCAGGCCGGCTACTTTGGCCTCCTTGCCCCTTTGTGCTGCAGAGTTTGGTGCACTGGATGTTTGGTGCCTTTCTATTGCAGCCAGCATTGACTTCTTTTGGGATGTTTTGAAGGATCGGATCAGGCTGTCCCTTGGGCCCCCAGCTGGTCTTGGGTGCCCATGATTCAGTCACCAATTTTCTGGTGTATGGTTGGTGATCAATGTTCTTCAGTTTTTCTGGCTGTGGTGTTAATGTTATGGCTGATCGGTGTATGCTATACACTCAAATAACGCTTTTGGCAATGTATAATATAACTGAGTAAGATGATCGAGATAAATAAATCTGCAAAGGCTCCTTTACTTACATTTTCATTATAATAAGCACTGATCACGTGTCTGTGTATGTATATACACATAAAATAAACCAGAAAAATATATTCATTTCCTAATATGTACATTAAGATTTGATCAAGTGATCAGAAATATTGGAAAAACACACATATGGACACCCACTCACACGAACACACACCTAGCTATCTACCTATCCATCCAACCATCTGTCCATCTACCCATCTACTTATCTAACTATCTATCCTGCCTGGCCAAAAAGGTGGTCACCATTTCAGACAATTTACTGCCCTGCACCAAACAGAAAAACTAAGAATAGGCTCACTGGAAGGGATTAAGAACACATAAAAACCTGGAAAGTACATCATGAAAAAAATGTGGTTAAAAAAGTATCACTGATGTGTTGAACAGCCAAAATGCGCCAAGAGCCACCACACATGGACAGCTTCAGAAAATGGGCTACAACTGTTGTATTCCTAGTATAAAACCACTCCTGAACCAGGGATCTAGGCAAAAGCAAAAACATCTGAACCGTCTGATCCTCTTTTCAATGTTATCCTTCCAGATGAAAGTACTGGACAGTTTGCATTTCATTTTGAAATCCCAGAGTATGTAGGAAGGGTAGAGAGGCATAGAATCAAAGTTGCTGGAAGTCCAGTATGAAATTTTCACAGTCAATGATGATTTGCGGTGCCATGTTATCTGCTGGTGTTGGTCCACTGTCTTCAATCAAGTCCAAAGCAGACATTTCTGTACATTTTTTATTAATCATAGAAAATATCCTTCTATTTTGAGACACTGGATATTCATGAACCCCAAGCCATAGTCATTGAAACTAAAAACAAAAACTTAAAATATTTTAATTTATGTGTAATGAATATATACAAGTTATATTTTTAATTAAATTACAAGAACTTTTCTTCCATCCATCCATTCACCCATACAGACATAATCACACTATTTCTGTAGTGAAGCTAAATGAGGCTTCCTATTTCATACTAAACATACTCACCAGAGGATCAACATTCAAAATGCTGACCTTCTCAGCACTGTAAATCACTTCTTTTATATCCATTGCCTCATCAATCACCTGTCAACACAGACAGGCAGCTGAAATTACTCACTCTGGGATCATAAGTGACAACAGACAGTCTGGGCCATATCAGAGCTGTGTTATGCATGCATAGTCAGGAGTTAATATCAAAATGCCACACATTTAGACATAAGTATATGTACAGCATATGTGGCCATCTATCCACTGCTTATTGAATGTCCCATTCTAAAACCATGGGCTTCAGTATGAGTTTGGCCCCTCTTAAATTTTCTTTAATTTTTTGGGAGAGCAGCAAACGTGTACGTAAAGCTGGGAACTAATGACGAGTGAGGAGGCCTCGCACACATTACTTTCCTTTAAGGTTCAGCAGGTTTGTAGTATCACTACAGACGCTGTTGTGAGCTTCCAAATTTGTGGCAACTATTTGGGAAAGGCCTTTACATCGATCAGCCATAATATTAAAACACTGACAGATGAAGTAAATACCATGGATTTTCTTGTTACAGTGGCACCTACCAAGGGGTCAGATATATTACGCAGCAAGTGAACAGATTTTGTTTTATTTGGTGTGTTGGATGCAGGAAAAATGGGTGGGGTTGCGTAGCTGGAGACCAGTCAGAATGCCAATGCCGATCCCCGCCAAAAATGCCTACAATAGGCAAAGGTTAATCAGAAATGGCCCACAGAGCAATAGAAGAAGGTGGTCTAGACTCTTGAGTCATGTATTCCATTGCATCAAGTACTGTACATGGCTCGGTGTGCATGTGTCGCTTACCAGAGGAAGAGATGGCACCAGTATGCAGCATGGGAAGATGGAAAGCTGACAGAGACAGTGTGATGCTCTGGTTAATATTCTGCTGGAAAAACTTGGGTGCTGCCATTTGTGTGTCTGTTACTTTGACACAAACCACCTACCTAAACATTACTGCACTCTATGTACACCATTTTCATGGCAATGGTGTTCCATAATGGCAGTTGCTTCTTTTATCAAGATAATGTTCTCTGCCACATTGTCCAGGAATGGATTGAGGAGCATAAAGAGTTCAAGACTTTAAATCCTCAAGATCTCAATCAAACATCTGTGGATTGTGCTAGACAAACAGGTCTGATCCATGTAGGCCCCACATTACAACTTACAGGACTTAATCTTAGTGCCAGATACAAGTGCAAACATTGTCACTTGGCTAGCCCTTCATGAGTTGAAGCTGTTTTGATAGCCCAAGCATGACATGCACAATATTAATCAGGTGGTTTTAATGTTATGGCTGATTGCTGTATATTAGTGCAATGTTCAGGTGTGTTTTGAAACCCTGCAATCAAGATGTGAAGAGTAGAATTTGAGATTTAATTCAAAAAGTAAAAAAGTGGATTAACCATTTAAGAAATATAACAATGTTTTTGTTTTTTTTTTTTTACAAAATCCATTTTCAAAAGGCTAGTCAAGGGAACTCAAACACATATTGGTTTAATAATCAATCGGCACAAATGCCTGATAGATAGGACTAACCAAAATGTCATGCCGTTAACATATGTTAAAGACACTTAGAATTAAAAATGTTTGCAATGGGAAAGCTGCTGGGAATTAAACAACGGTCAAAATGTACTTAAGATACTTATTACCACAACATGAGGTGACAGAGCTGTTGAAAACATCAAGCCTGGTTCACATTATGAAGAGGACAACTCTCTTCTCTTCCAGGCATGTATCTACAGTCACTTCCACGCATATATCTACAGCAAAAACGTCACTTGAAGCTGGACCAAACACCTGCACCATGAATCACTTTCAATTTCTTGAGTACATTTACACCAACTGGCCGCATGTCTTACATCACAATGTGTCTTGGTCATTATACTTTTCTTTTTATTATAAAAAAACACTGACCACGAAATGCATCAATGGAGTATGATAGAGCATTGTCT
The DNA here is from genome assembly GCA_011419295.1 of Clarias macrocephalus. Classification (NCBI taxonomy): domain Eukaryota; kingdom Metazoa; phylum Chordata; class Actinopteri; order Siluriformes; family Clariidae; genus Clarias; species Clarias macrocephalus. The sequence continues at coordinate 27,934 of JAAGKR010001207.1, forward strand.
ATTCATGGGAGGCATATTTCATGGTTGGTGTGCACAGCAGGACAATTTAGGAAGACCAAGAAGTATTGTTCTTATATATACATTTTAATTTAAAGCATACTAGAAAAGAACCCAAACTCTCTCTTTAAGTCTTGTTTGAGCTTCGCCAAAAATCACCAGGAAAAAGCTGAGGCCAAATGGAAAAAGGTGCATTGGTCAGATGAGACCAAAATGTAACTCTTGTGTTGTCTTTGCTCCAGATGTGCAAAAGAGTCCAAAGTCATCATCCAAACACTACTGTAGATACAATAAAGCATGGTGGTGATAACATCCTGCAGATATTGCCACTATCAACTTGAGGAAAATCTGAAAAGATGAGAAGAAAGTCAACCATGACGAATCAGGGGAAATTTCATCCACCCCAGGAGCCACTAAGAAGTTGTATAACTACCCAAGTGACATGGGCTGTGATGAACAAGTCTTTTTTCAGAGTCCTTCAGCTCTACTTCCGCCATGGAAGGCGTGATAGTGATTTTAAGTAGGTCCACAAAATATCTCCATTTGAGGTCAACAGTTCCCCATCCTGGCCAGAAACAGCAGGTGTATTCCCCCTTGAGCCACCTGACACCTGATTTCCTGGACAAGGACCTCTGCCAAACCAACAGTACACGCTGGGGTTACCAAAGCTACCTGGCATCTTTCCCACTATTTACAGTAACTCAACTCCCCACCAGGTGGTCATCAGTTGATAGATCTGCCACTCTCTTCACCTGAGTGGCCAAAATATTTGGTCACAAATCTAATAATACGACTATGCAGTCATTCATTAAACTGCGGCCAAGGATGCTCTGATAGCGAGCATACTTATGAGTGCCCTCATGTTCAATACATTGCAGAGCCTTTACTATGTGCTAATGAGAGCCTGACTATATCTAGATGTGATCTCTCAACTTCCCACACAAGTTCTGTTTCATCTTCCACACCAGTGAAGTAATGGAACATGTCCAAAGGCAGTTTTGGTTACCGAGTATTGGTCCATCAAGACTTCTGCCTTCGACTTCCATGCAATCCATAACGAACCGAGCCCTCACTACACCTCCGGCAGGTGGTGGGCCCACAGACAACAGTCTATGGATCTCTTTCAGGCTGAGTCTGGCCTGGTCCCATGGTTCAGTTCTCAACCAAAATTGTAAGATGTCTTGAGTATCAAGCCAGAAAAAAAATCTGCTTTTGGGTTTTTTCAATCCAGGCTGTAAAACAGCGAAATGTGGATTTTTTGAAAAGAGATTACTATTTATCATCATGTTTTGCATTAATATTATTAATATGGCTGCCTGCAACATAGTAAACTCCATCAAGATAACTTAAGGCTTAATGAACATACAATACGTAAGGAAAATGCAACTTGCTTGAAAATGTTCTTATAAAGTGGTACCTTGGCATACGAATTTAATCCCTTCAGGAGGCGGGTTCTTAAGGGGAAATTATGTAATGCCTAAATTTCCACTTATGCAAACATTTTGATGGCGTCATCTCTAGCATATTGTTTTGTTCAGCACTCAGGTCAACAATATTACTAAATGTGGCTACAGATGTTCAGATTTCCTGCTTAAATCTCTAAAACAAAAAGCGGCATGCTAGCATGCATACATACAAAAACACAATCAGTCAAGTGCATCCATGACACACTAGTTCGCAGCACAGTAACAACTTAGAACAAAGATGTGAGTATGGGAAAGAAATTCGGGGAAAAAATGCCATGCAGTGATTAGTGGGATTAAAAATAGACTCAAAACACCATTTAATTTGAGGACAAAGCAAAGCATTATATTGGAATTAATAAATGCATCATACTGTATGTAAGGGCATAAAAATATAATAAATACAATAAATATATATCTATAGATACAGTTATATATAATCCATTGACATAATAAACTAATGTACAGTACATATGGACATTATTACTGTGGTATTTTTCATTATTTGCTGTTCATTATGATTAGGAGCAAATTAATTTAAAGCACAGAATCATCAGAAAAAAAATGTGTGGTGAATATAAACTATATAGCTAAAAGTTTGTGGAAACTTGTCCTTCATACTCGTACAGTATATGCTTTCTGAATACACGATTCCACATCTTCTGAAAAGCCTGTTCTCTAGACTGCTGAGCGTATGTGTGGGGACTTGCTGTTTTAGCCCTTCCATCATTAAGGAGATGCTGGAACACAGACCTTCTGTCCTGTCTCACTCCACAGGTCACCAGAGGTTACTAGACTTTCAGACTTCAAGACCGCAACCAAGACCCGCCCCTCTCTGTAGGTCCAAGACAAAAGGCAGTCCATTCTGCCAATTTATCCTTATTTCTATAACTGCTCTGTGGTCTCTTTGTATAATAAAACTGAGGCCTAGTCTACACACACTGGCTTTTTTACTTCATTCTTAAAAATGTTTGTCCACATAAGACAAAAATATACCATCGAGAGCATGGCTACCAACAGGCAGGCACATAATCATAACCAAAAAACAATATTGGCTAATCAAAAGGAAAAAAAAAAAATTTTACACTCCGACATCTCACGTGTGAGATTTAGAATAGGCGGTAGCTCTTACAAGACAAAAAAAAAATATTGTGACAATCATTGTGCACTCAGCATTTATGACCAGTAAAATTCAGCACCCATAAAAAATGGTCAAAGATCTGTTACATATGTAAATGTAAACAGCTTATAAATGAGATCTTTCTAGTATTTTTCACCTTTATACAGCTATTGGCACAAGCAGAGGTGGGTAGAGTAGCCAAAAATTTACTCAAGTAAGAGTAAAAAATATTCGGTAAAAAGACTACTCAAGTACTGAGTAAGTGCAATGTCCACATTTTTTTTGGTGAAAAAGATTATAATTATTATATACACTGTATATACACAGTATATGCTGAAGTGTGTGTCTGTTTTAGCAGATAGAGAAGACACTGTATATTTATGTACAGTATGAATCTGTTCTTTTGGAAGCGAAACATGCTTTGGATATGATGTCAGGGATGAATGAAAACATGAAAAAAAAACATTCTATACTTACTGCAAGATTGTACACTAACCGCAAGATGCCACTAGTAGCAGCGTGGATTTATGGGAGTTCCGCAAAATTAGAAAAAGATGCGGAAACTTTTGTTTGCACATGCGCAGTTACTCAAGTAAATGTAACGGAGTAAACGTAACTCGTTACTACCCACCTCTGTGCACAAGTAATCCTATAAGTCAAGTAATCGACCAACCGCCAATTAACTTTTCATTGTTTAAACATGGCGAGTTCACAGAATTGATCAAATGGTCTGTTATTGTTCTCTTTCATAAAATCCAGTTCACAAAGCCTATAACGTATTTCTGAACTGGTTGAAAAAGTTTAGCACCTCCTTAACTGTTACTGGGTTCTCATGGTTCAAATCATGGATCTGAATCCATATCGTGTATACTGAGACTTTAATTTTAATTTAATTTGAGGTTTAATTTTATACATGTGTACAATGACAGAAAAGCTACGAGTTGCTCACCTCATTACCAATGATCTTGTTCTTGCTGTTGATAACTCTCTCCTCTGCTCCAATCAGACCATCCAGACTATTCATCATTCCAGAACCTACAAAACGAACAAAAAGAACAGCACCGCCATTCACACAGCAATATTAGATTTAACTTGTTTACACACATAACCAGCATTTGGAACCACATTCTATTTGTAAACACAATACAAACTCCAAAAACAAGCGTAAAAATAGAAAGAAAGAAAAAAAAAACTTTTAACTTTAAGCAGTTATCAATTGACAGATGTTCAATTTACATTATGTACATGAAGCACTTTATCTGCCATGTATATTGTGCAGAGAAATTCTTTGCTTTGGAGATGCAAGCATATTAGAAATGTCGAATCTCCAGCTCTCCCTGGAATAAAGAGAGTTAAGGGTTGCGCTCGAGGGCCCAACAATGGCAACCTGGCTGTGCTGAGCTTAATATGCTGCCCTTTTGATTGTATGTACAGTGCATCCGGAAAGTATTCACAGCGCTTCACTTTTTCCACATTTTGTTATGTTACAGCCTTATTCCAAAATGGACTAAATTAATTATTATTCTCAAAATTCTACAAGCAATACCCGATAATGACAATATGAAAGAAGTTTGTTCAAAATCTTTGCTAATTTATTTTAAATAAATGTAAAATGAAAAAACACAAGTATTCACAGGCCTTGCCAAATTGAGCTCAGGTGCATCCTGTTTCCACTGATCATCCATGAGATGTTTCTACAACTTGAAGCCAAGTCTACCTGGTTACATTCAGTTGATTGGACGTGATTTGGAAATGGAATGTCATCCAGAGTTAACATTGATCCAACATGCAGAGGAACATGGATGGTCACAAACCAGCAAACAAAGCTGAGCTGTTTGCTTTTTTGCAAAAAGAATGGTATTAAGTTACCCAACAGCAATGTGAAAAACTGGTGGAGAGCATGCCAAAACGCATGAAAGCTGTAATTACAATTCAGGATTATTCCACCAAGTACTGAAATTTTTTATTTTACTGTTATTTAGCCAAAACATTAACAAATCTTTCTTTTTAAAGATTTTTTTTGCATTTTAGTTTTATTTGAGTTATTAAAGCTCTTCAGATACTGCATGATCTTGGGTTATTTTGATGTGTTGTGATGTTGTCACTGTCATGGTCCCACAGTTAACAGTGCATGTCAAAGCATAACCCAATCCATGAAGTACAAGGAATTATCTGTGGGCCTCTAAGACTGGATTATATGAGGCACTGGGGAAGGGTACAGAGCAATTTCTGCAGTATTGAAGGTCCCAGGTCGAGCTCCAGAATGCTCTGGAGCAAGTTTTCATCAAAAGACGTCCATGTACATTGCTGCATTAATTTTTCCCTCGATCCTGACTCTTTCCGGATGCACTGTACTTGTTCTATCTGGTCTTTATTCGCTATACTACAACTAATGTAATAGCACTTAACACACAGGCAAATCTTAATCATGCAAACAGCACTTACTCTAAAAAAGGTGGCAGTTAAAGGTAGTACATAAATGCTACATTTAGAAAAATACAAAATGGACTATTTATAATTATAAAATTATCATTTAAAAATATGGTTGCAACACAACCTCATAATTAAATAATAATAATAAATAAAAACACTTAAAACAATGCTTTTACCTTTCTTTTGCAGTCACCGTTATTTTAATAGTAACGACTGACGATTTACAACAATATGTAGTTTTGGATGGAGCCCAAGTGTTATTGACTTCCATTTAATCCTACACTGAATAAAAATATAAACGCAACACTTTTGTTTTTGCTCCCATTTTTATGAGATGAACTCAAAGATCTGAAACATTTTCTACATACACATAATAACCATATCTCTCAAATATTGTTCACAAATCTGTCAAAATCTGTGATAGTGAGCACTTCTCCTTTGCCGAGATAATTCATCCCACCTCACAGGTGTGCCTTAGACCGGCCACAATAAAAGGCCACTCTGAAATGTGCAGTTTTGTTTTATTGGGGGGGCTGGGGACTCAGAAAACCAGTCAGTATCTGGTGTGACCACTATTTGCCTCATGCAGTGCAACACATCTCCTTCGCATAGAGTTGCTCAGGTTGTCGATTGTGGCCTGTGGAATGTTGGTCCACTCCTCTTCAATGGCTGGGTGAAGTTGCTGGATATTGGCAGGAATTATCATGCTGCAACACGAGGTCATGTTGTTGGATGTATGGCACAACAATGGGCCTCAGGATCTCATCACAGTATCTCTGTGCATTCAAAATGCCATCAATAAAATACACCTTTGTCCTTCGTCCATAACATACGCCTGCCCATACCATAACCACATCGCCACCATGGGCCACTTGATCCACAACATTGACATCTGAAAACCGCTCACCCACACGACGCCACACACGCTGTCTGCCATCTGCCCTAAAAGTGTAAACCGGGATTCATCCATGAAGCGAACACCTCACCAATGTGCCAGACGCCATCATAACACCAGATCGCATGTGAGCATTTGCCCACTCAAGTCGGTTACAATGACGAACTGGACGACAAGCATGCAGATGAGCTTCCCTGAGACGGTTTCTGATAGTTTGTGCAGAAATTCTTTGGTTATGCAAACCAATTGTTTCAGCAGCTGTCCGAGTGGCTGGTCTCAGGTGGTGAACATGCTGGATGTGGATGTGCACACTGCACTGGGTTGGTGTGGTTACACGTGGTCTGCGGTTGTGAGGCTGGTTGGATGTACTGCCAAATACTCTGAAACGCCTTTGGAGGCGGCTTATGGTAGAGAAATGAACGTTCAATTCACGAGCAACAGCTCTGGTGGATATTCCTGCTGTCAGCATGCCAACTGCAACTCAATACTTGCGACATCTGTGGCATTGTGCTGTGTGATACAACTAAACATTTCAAAGTGGCCTTTTATTGTGGCCAGTCTAAGGCGTGTGCAATAATCATGCTGTCTAATCAGCATCTTGATATGGCACACCTGTGAGGTGGGATGGAGAATCTCGGCAAAGGAGAAGTGCTCACTATCACAGATTGACAGATGTGTGAACAATATATGAGAGATATGGTTATTTTGTGTACGTAGAAAATGTTTCCGATCTTTGAGTTCATCTCATAAAAAATGGGAGCAAAACCAAAAGTGTTGCGTTTATATTTTTGTTCAGTGTATTAAATGCTGACATTACTATTAATATACAATCATGTGCATGTAAATGCCTTCACTGTGCACCTACATTCCAAGTTCACATTGACCAGTTCAAAGGGCAAAACCTCTTAGTTGCACCACTATAACCTCGGAGTAAGTTGGCAAGTAAGTGATTTTTAATACCAAGATAATAAGACTGGTTGAATGTCCGATGTGAAACATAATTAAGTGAACTTAGTAATTAAACTGAGAAAAAAAAATTACCTGAAGAGGCAGTTAAAATGGATGTATATGAGAAAACAAAAAAAGAAAAAAAGAAAACCAGTAGTGTTTTTTTCTCCCTAATGGGGTCAATGTTTTATGATATCTTTATTTTTAAATCTAAAGTACCATCATAATAAACCATTTTTTATTAGTTTTAATCAAGCAGCTTTCCTAAACCAACATAGAAGGGGAGGTTGAATGAGAGACAAAACTAATGGAAAAATAATCAGGTAAACATACATACCCAAGACAAAATATAAAATGAAGAAAACAATACTGAAATCAGCAAATGGAAGGGGGAAAAATGAGAAATTGCAAAAGTAAGAATAAAAACAAGTGTTAAAGAGGCCGAAAGGAAGGAAGTGAAAAAACAAGAAGCTACAAAGACCCACCTTTCTTGAAGGCACGTGGGGGCTCAGATAGATCGCCTAGTTATTGTAAGCAAGCAGAGGGGGGAAAAAAGAAAAACAAAGATTGGATTTGTAAGGAAAGAATAGAAAGAAAACCCCAAAATAAGAAGAATTATCTACCAATCGGCTTAAAACTGAAGGAAAAAAAGATACAAGAAAGAAAGCTTTCAGCTAGAAAGGATTTCGATTTCAAAAGAAGATACAAAAAGCAACAGACTTTCAAGTGCAAGTATTAGAGTTCTAGACAAACTAACCACAATAAATGGACATACTATGGATTTGAGATTTTTCTTCTTTCATTTCCCCAGCTTGTTAACTCTAATGAGTGTTTGCACATTGCAACTCTCATGCTTTACCTCCCCGTCTGCCTCAGACGTTTGTCATCATTGGAAATTTATTGCTTTCCGGGATTTTGTAAATAATAAATTTTTCCACTTTAAGACCACTGCTTTTGTTGTCTAGTTCACTTCTGTGCTTAAATTTTGGACGTAGTCTTCCTTAGTCATACAACTTTTACTATTGTATTCCCATATCTCTTTCCCCAAGTCTCCTTGCAATTGAGTGCAGCCTAGACTGTGCAACAGTAAATAAATGTTGGTTCTTCACCACCATGACCTGGATTAAATTCCTACCCAGTAACACCAACCTTTATAGTAGGAGTGAGCAGAGTAGAAGTTCCATGAGCTCTGCATCCACCACAATAGGGACCACAAGAAGCAGATGCAAGACAGCACGGGTCAATCAAAGATCAGCTATAGTTAGTTACAGGAGCAGGAGCAGCTTCTCATCTAGATTATGGAATTTATGCAATCTCTCAAGAAGTAAAAACCAGCAAGAATAAGTATCCTCAAACCTAGGCCTGATCTTTCAACTCCACTCTTGACCCTGAAGGCTAAGGCATGCTTCCATGGCCATCAGATGTTTCATGGGATTCTGGGAGGGTGCCAAGGTTTTCTGATATAATATTCCATTACCCTTAAGCACCTGGGGGCACCCAGCTTCACCCATCATTGTTCTAAGATTGGATACACCATTCTCCCATCACTGGGAAAGCATTATACTTCCATTTGGGATAGGTAGGGTTCCCTATCAAGATTTCACAGACGGGAAAAGGGTACTTAAGCCTTCAGTCAACGGCTGGTAGGCCACCAAACGACTTTGCAAGCTCCATCAAGGTAGTCTTAATGTGACTGACCAACACTGCTTTCTGCAAACTGGCCACTGAGACATGGAACAAGGGGAACTCCCAAGAATCAGGCATCTCTTTTTAACCAATCTACCTCAACCCCTTACTCTGGCACTCTCTATGCCCCCTCCCTGCTGGGCTGAGGACATTGCTCCACCTCCATGCTTGACTAAGGAATTCATTGTCTTTTTGCTAGACTGAGGATCTCGTTCCCTCTTCCCCAACTCCCACAGTAGCAACAGAAGTGGAGGTAGATGTTGAGGTGGTGTTTATATTAAGTATCTTAAACATGCTGAAGTGTTGCTGTATTATTAACTGCCATAACAGTTCTCATAACCGGTGTGGGAAAACATGCAAATGGAGTGTAGGGCTGCTGCTACCTAGCTACATTTGCACAAGTAGCTGGCTGCCTACCTAGACTAATCAAACACATTCTGTCTGTTTTTGGCAAATCAGGTTATAAAATGCCAGAGTATCATCCCAACTGGGTCACGCTGTCAACAGGTGTTAAAGCATCCCACCCTATAGTCCTTTTTTTGCCCTTTTAAGACCATTTGACTGCTTGCCCTTTATGGAACTTTAATTTTGGACTCATATGTTTATAATTTTGTTCAGTTTCAATGTCGGTTTTTAGATCTCTGTTTGCTCTTGTTTTGTTGACACTCTTTGAAGTAAAGCATTTGTCTATTTTATTCTCACATATGTGCCTCTCTTCAATTGAGTCCAAACTAGCCTGTAGAGCAATGGTTAGTTGTTGAGTCATCACCACCACAACCTGAGTTCTTCCTCACCTAGGGCCATCACCCCTTATGGGGAGGTTTCTAGGAAATAGTGTTCAAGATTCAGTACAGTACATTCACTTTCGTATTGTGTGCAGTGCCATACTCTGGGACCAATTATTAGCAGTGTCCTTAGGTGAAGGGTGCAGAATAGTTGTTAAACCTGTTGATAAGAACATGGGCAGGTATGTCCCAGATTTCCCAGTAAATGGAACTTGGCTAACTAACATAAATAATGCCTTTTTGAAAAAATATGAAAATATCAGTATGTAGAACTGAAGTACAAAGGTGCTGTGAATATCCTGATTCCCTCCCCCTCAAAAAACCCAAATGTACCAGCTGGAACTTACCCTCAGGTTCAGGCTGTGAGCCTAGAGAGCTGACATGGAAAGGGCGGGAAGGTTTGCCATCAAATGAAGGAACCTCCACACTATCCTCAGAAGAGACAGTGACATCAGGCTGTGACTCTGAGGACAAGAACTGATCTATGTCTGCTTTCTGCTCCTGAAGATCATCTGAGAGAAAGAGAGAGATCATAAGAAAAAAAGGAGTCAAAAAAATAAAGCCCAACAAACAAAATCAAAATAAAGAACCAGAAGGTGGAACATTGGAACAGAAATAATCAGGAAATGAATAAAGGGACAGAAGGGATGCTGTTCCACCCACAGAACTGTCACTCATTTTATTTTGTTTTGTTTTTCACACTACTTTAAACTACAGTCAACTCCAGAATTATTGCCACATTTCATAATAATTGGCTTACATTAGGATACATCAAAATGCATACAAAATCAAAGATGCTTTGGGCTTTAACAAATGGGTAAAGCCTCGTGTTTTTATTGTGAAACAGATTTTTGGAACAAAGGTTTTCCTTCAGTAACAGAAATCTGCAATAATGCATAGAAAAAAATAAATAAAAAAAGATATCCCAAATGTTTTGTTGCAGCCTCCCCTGGCAAGATTGACAGCATATACTCTCTCTTTTTGTAGGGTTTAGCAAGGATGGAGGACACTAGAGGAGGGATTATGGACAACACATCTACAGTCATGTGTGAAGTTTTAACAGTTTACTGGTCTGGAGCATACAGGTGTGAAGGTCTGGAGCATACAGGTGTGTTAACACAAGTCCAAGAGGCAAAGACATAAGGAATGGTCTTACACGAACAACTGTCGCTGCATATTAATCTAAAAAGGGTTAATAAACCATTTCCAAACAGTTTTGAGTTCAATGATCTGCAGTAAAAATAAGATTATTCACGGGTTGAAAGCATACAAGTTGCCAATCTTCCCGGGAGTGGATGTCCCCCAGCACATTCGCCCCAAAGCCAGATCGTGCAATGGCAACAAGAGCTACGTTTCAGACCCTACAGGCATCACTGAGCATGTTAAATGTTAGATGTTAAATGTTAAAAGTCCATAACAGCACAATTAGAAGAAAACTGAACAAGCATGGTTTGCAAAACTGCATCTGAAAAAAGTACAAGGCTTCTGGAAAAAATGTCCCATGGACTAATGAGAAAGTGGAGATGTTTGGTTTTAAAGCACAGCACCATATTTGGTAAAAACCAAACAGCATTTCAGCAGAAACACCTCATAGCCACTGTCAAGCACAGCAATGTTGGGGTGATGATTTAGGCTTGTTTTGTAGCCACAGGGCCTGGGCACTTTGCAGTTCATGAGTTGACTGATTTCCTCTGTATACCAGAGTATGCTAAAGGCAAATGTGAAGCCATCTGTCCAACAGCTAAAGCTTGGTCAAAATTCAAATATGTAACAGGACAATGAAGCACAGTAAATCTACATCAGAATGGCTGAAAAATAATAGAATCAAGGTTTTGGAATGGCCTAGTCAAAGTCCAGACCTTAACCCAAATGAAATGCTGTGGCAACAAATGTGCATAAGTGAATGCCCAAAAACCTCAATGAACTGAAGCAACGTTGTAACGAAGAATGGACCAGAAATCTTCCACAATGAAGTGAGGAAGTAAACGTTTCCTGTATGACTATCAGTCAAGTGATTGCTGCTAAAGGTGGATCTACAAGCTATTGAATTATGAGAGTACTTAGTATTTCCTGCATGTTTTTTCTTTTTGGCTTAATTTTTGTTAAATAAATAACAGCACCATGAAAAATGTTAGGTTATTAATCGTCTTGTATTTGCCATAATACCAATACCCATAATGATCAGATGATTTTTATCACGCTTTTACACAAAAACACATAATTAAAAGAGGGGTACTAACTTTTACTCATGACTGCATGCACAACATTTCCAACTCAGAGACATTGTTGGGGTTTCTCTTGAGTTCTCTTAATTCAATTGAGCTCGCACCTGAAGATTTAAAGACCATTGTATATATTTGATTTTATGTCATTGCAACCATTTCTTTGTTGATTTTGGTTTCAGTCATAGTCTTACTGAAAGACCAAACAGTGACCAAGTTATAGCCTTCTGGTTAAGGCCACCAGATTTGTGGCTAAAATGCTCAGCACCTGGGCCACTGGCAGCAGCCCCAAAGCACATCCATATATTTCACCAAAAAATTCCTTTTATATGCAGACAGATGATGTACATTAGTGATGGGAGTCGGTAACCATTCCAGAATAGATCATAATTTTGAGTAAACCAATCGTCGATGGCTAAATAATCGGTTGAACCACGCAGTACAATTCCTCACGCTCTCATTATGTTTCCTGAAAACTAATCCCACCATCATTCAATATTACTACTACATCCAAAGTACATTACACATACATATACGATGGAACCTTGGTTTGCAAGTAATGCGGTTTGCGAGTAACGCGGTTTGCGAGCGTTCCGCAAGATGAGCAAAGATTTTGAATACATTTTGACTTGGAAAATGAGCAAGTCTTTATTTACGAGTACCGAGTATCATGTAGCACGCATGTGCTTCTTGTTTTGATGTCGAGCGTCGCGTGTGTGTACAGCGCACATGTACTGTTTATTATAACACACCTTTAAATGTTCAACAGTTCCACACTTTCCATACTTCTTAACTCTGGTCCTGAGAGTGTTTACTGGTATTTTAAACAGAAGGCCTTTTTTAGCCATTTCCCAATCTATGCAGTTCAATAGCTTTATTTCCTAATTTGAGTTGAAAGCTCTTTGGTTGCTAATGGATGACAAAAATATTTTCCCTGTGTTATATATTTATATCTTAGTAAATCCAGAAACATTTTTTTCTTCCAAAATGCAAATACCTTTGGCTTTATTTATATCATTTTTCATATGTGACAACTATTCTCATGATTTTTTTCTTTTCCTTGTTTCATTTCAGTGAGCCTGTGCCCATAATAGACTTATATATTCCTGTCCTTGGTTCAGTGAAGTGAAATATAATGAGGTCTTCTGCTATTGATATTCAGCTCAATGTTTTATGTTTTGTGCATGCTGACTTAATTTTCTGCTTACTGTGTTTGTAAAGAGTGATTGAGTTACATACAGTACATCGCGGCAGCTTGAAACAATCTGGGTATATTTATCTGACCTTTCCTATCAAAAAGGGGTTTATGCTAACGGAACAGTTTTTTTTGTTTGTTTTTCACACTATTTTGTGTAAATTCTAGAGCCTGTTAGGTGTTCCTTGCCATTGAGTATATGTACACTGACTAGCCATAATATTAAAACCACCTGCCTAATATTTTATAAAGCTCCTGCGTGTGCAACCATTTTGTCGGGCAGTCTGTCTGCAGTTTCATAATGCTGGACAGTTATTCAACAACATATAAGGGGAAAAAAAGAGATTTGTGGTTGTCCGCTGGGCAGCATGGAGAAAAGGCTAATCCTGAAAAAATGGGACCCTGTTGGTGATTATTGGCCCTTGTGTAGTGATTAGCATTATTAAGCTTCTTATGGTATTCAATTAGCATTTGTAATAATTTAATGTTAAATTGCTATGTCCTCAAAGCTTAAATGTGGTAGATTTTCAATCGTACCAGTTGTTTGCCTAAATACACCAGTGAGAGTGCACACACAGCACAAGCTCACTCACTTGTCAGACAGCACAGATGGCAGAGTGACAGGTACGTGGCAAGGTAGAGAGAAAAACGGCAAAAACACGTTTAATAACAGAATGTAAGCTATGATGATATTCTCCTTACCCAATGTTTCAGTTTTAATAACCGATAGTGTAAAATAAAATTCTACCCAACGAGATAGCTGTTAATATGACCATGATCATAAAGCACAGACCTCGAAAGGGCAGTGACGAATAGTTGAAGCTTTATAAAAATTTGTGATATCAAATGACCGAAGTTTTGTTATCTGGTCTCTTATGTCAGGTGAATTTTTCCTGCATGTCAAAATTCTTTGACAAAGTGGTATTATCTGTGCCAGACAAAAAATGGAAAAAATGTTTTGGTTGTGTATTACATGACCACAAGAGGTCTATAGTTTCCTACTGTGCTGGAAAAACAGCTCTGACTCATCGAGGAGTGGAATGCACAAGACCTTTGCAGGTGTGCTGTGGTATCTACCACCAAAACATTAACAGCAGATATTTTTATCTCTCTAACTTGCAAGATCATACTTGTTTGCCGAGCACATCACACACATGCTAGATCAGATTGAAATCTGGGAAATTCAAAGCCCAAGTCAGCACCTTGAACTCTTTGTCATGTTTTTCCTCACCAGTTTTTTCTTTCTATCTGACAGGGGGCATTATCCTATAAGGTTTCCATGACGGGGTGTACTGGATCATAAATCGCGATTCCTTTGTGAGGTGTTTCACGTATCACCACAATGACTATGGCCCATGACCAGAATTGACTGTCTTTATAGTTTGAACGGCAGTGACTGCTGACAGACCAATCAGCTTCAGATATAAACAATTCTTTACCAAGCGCACAAGCTTCCAAGTATCATTTTTATGGTGGTGTGTTATCAAAAATCTTGTGTGTGATCAGCCTCCAATCAACCTTTTCTCCAAAATTTGTAAGCAAATTAATCTCAAAACCCACTCATTAGATAAGCTTACACCAGTCGCAAAACACCATGAATGCTGTCAAGTTGAGTTTTCATACTCTGCCCATGTGGAAGGACTGAATTATTTGCTACATTTGTTTAGAAATAACAATTATGGCAGATTTATGGCATCTCTGCACACATACAGAAACACACATTCATACACTTACCAATCTCATCCTGGATCTCATCTGCCACATAAGGCACCTTATAAAGCAGAGACAGACTCTGGTTCATCCTCTCCTCGATCACGCGAAGGTGGGTCACCACCTAGGATGCACACATATACAAAAACATAACATCTGTACTTAATTTATAACTAGCACCAAGGGTTTGCACAGTGAACAGCTTCTCCGTGACACCTATGTACCAGGCAGGGTTCCTTTAAATGTAAATATTTAATATCCAATTCCATGTGTGTTGTTTCATAGTTTTAAAATCTCCTGTATTATTGTACGGTCATGGCCAAAAGTTTTGAGAATTACATAAATATTTGAAATTGGAAAAGTTGCTGCTTAAGTTTTTATAATAGCAATTTGCATATACTCCAGAATGTTATGAAGAGTGATCAGATGAATTGCATAGTCCTTCTTTGCCATGAAAATTAACTTAATCCCGAAAAAAACTTTCCACTGCATTTCATTGCTGTCATTAAAGGACCTGCTGAGATCATTTCAGTAATCGTCTTGTTAACTCAGGTGAGAATGTTGACGAGCACAAGGCTGGAGATCATTATGTCAGGCCGATTGGGTTAGAATGGCAGACTTGACATGTTAAATGGAGGGTGATGCTTGAAATCATTGTTCTTTCATTGTTAACCATGGTGACCTGCAAAGAAACGCGTGCAGCCATCATTGCGTTGCATAAAAATGGCTTCACAGGCAAGGATATTGTGGCTACTAAGACTGCACCTAAATCAACAATTTATAGGATCATTAAGAACTTCAAGGAAAGAGGTTCAATTCTTGTTAAGAAGGCTTCAGGGCGTCCAAGAAAGTCCAGCAAGCGCCAGGATCGTCTCCTAAAGAGGATTCAGCTGCCGGATCGGAGTGCCACCTGTGCAGAACTTGCTCAGGAATGGCAGCAGGCAGGTGTGAGCGCATCTGCACGCACAGTGAGGTGAAGACTTTTGGAAGATGACCTGGTGTCAAGAAGGGCAGCAAAGAAGCCATTTCTACCCAAAAAAAACATCAGGGACAGATTGACCTTCTGCAAAAAGTATGGCGAATGGACTGCTGAGGACTGGGGCAAAGTCATATTCTCGGATGAAGCCCCTTTCCGATTGTTTGGGGCATCTGGAAAAAGGCTCGTCCGGAGAAGAAAAGGTGAGCGCTACCATCAGTCCTGTGTCATGCCAACAGTAAAGCATCCTGAGACCATTCATGTGTGGGGTTGCTTCTCATCCAAGGGAGTGGGCTCACTCACAATTTTGCCCCAAAA